>ARYC01001384.1:0-106613 GCA_000711775.1 Oxytricha trifallax | reverse complement strand
TGCCATAAGCAATACTCTCATACAAGAGACTTGAAGAAGCATCTATTAAAAGCTCACAAGAAAGATATAGAAGTTGAGAATCATGAAGTTGAGCTGAAGCTTCTCAACAAAAGAAAAGCGAGGAAAATTCTAAGGTCGTTGTGCCTGAATAAGCAAGAGAGTTAGACTACGTTAGGAAGGCACGCAACCAACTGACTTCTGAAATAACAAGAATTATGATCAAGATTCAATACAAGAAAATACCGGTTCTTGCTTAAATTGACTTAGATACTTCTCTTTAAAGCTACCTAATATTAGAAGACTCCTTTGATAAGAAAGTTATCAATGATCATCAATACGCATACAAGGTGTATCCCTTCAACTTATCTCTTAAGTGATGATAAATATTAGATGGAGTTTACAAATGAGTATTAAGTACTCACTCAAGCAAAGTTTAAAGAGTGTAGTTACTTAATCAAGCTAGATGCTGTTCTCCTTGCCAAGGATCATGTTGCTTTCAGACTTCCACTCTATGAAAAGACCCTAAGAGATTTCATAACAGATCAAAGGAATCATAAGTAACTTGGATAAATAGCGACTCAGACCGTATAAGGTATTAAAGAGTTTCATAAATTAGGGTTTATTCACAGAGATTTGATGCCAGAAAATATAATGATAAACTTCTCACCTGTAAGAGTAGCAATAATCGATTTCAACAGAGCTTAAAGAGTGGAAGTATCAAGGCTTGGAACTGTAATGGGAACGCAAGGGTACTATCCAGAAAGAGAAGACCGGAGAGATGGAGACTTTTAGTGGGATGTGTGGGCTTTAGCAGCAATAATAATAGAGTGCGATATGCCTCGCAATGAATACTGCTCTACAAGATGCGAGAAGGATGCTAAACAAAGAATAAAGCAATTTATTGACAAAACAAGAGTATCTCAATCAATGAAACAAATGGCAGAGTAAATAATAATTAAAAAAAACTCAAGATCAGACATATCAATAGAGTAGATAGAGTTGTGGTTAAGTAAGATAAACTTCAGACCTCTCCCTCATGATCTAAGGTGCGTTTTGAGTGATTAAATTAAATACATTTACTATAAATTTCACATTAAAACCTATTAATAACCCCAACCCCTAACAAATTCTCTACAAATAAGCACTTATAAACCTCATTAAGGGGTTTTGGGGTTTTGAATGTGTAGCTGCTAATGGAGTCAACGTGCATGAGACCTTTCTCCGGCGCTGTCTCAGATCACGGAATGTTGCCTTCGGTTAGTGTCTTTCTTCTCCTTCTCACCGGCGAGAAATCTTGCATTGAAAAAGTTTGCTACCATCGGAGCAGTCAAGGGGAATGCCTCCTCCCCACTCTATGTCAGAATTTCAGATTGGAAGAGTAGACACCGAGCCTTAAAGGCATTGGCATCTTCAGGGTCCATACTATTGAAGGGCAGTGTGTTTGAGGTGATCACTGTGAAGCAGCCAATGTATTTGTATAAAAATATTAAATTAGAATTTAATTAGTTGGAACGAGTGACGAAAAGTTCTAACCTCGGTTAGATTTCTAGTCTCTCAAGGTTCGCTGGTTATAGGTCGAATATTCGTTCAATGACTCCATTACTAGCTTCACAGACTCTCGTGGTCTTCCTGGAGTGAACGTGGTTCTAATTTGATTATTGGTTCTTGACTTTCCAGAACAGTACGATGATACTGGTGTGCTACATCAGTATCTGGTCAGATTCTGTTCCCAAGACAGATCTGTCGGTGACTGACGAAAAGATACTTCAAAGTGAATGACATGATTGGTTGATGGCTATGCTGTAGCTTCGGTCTTTGAATGTTGATATGCAACAGGGTTTATACTGTTGGCTTACTAATGAAATTAGTTTGGTGGGGTCTTCCCCTTTTAATGATTATGCTCAGGGGGGTCTTTGAACCCTCGATGCGAGTTAATTATTATTATTATTATTATTATTATTATGTATTTGTATTCCACGCCGCCGTACTTCTGCTCAATAGCCATCCCTTCACTCCGCGTTGTTTATTAAACTACAGTGGCCTCTCAGTCAATTAAACATCCGGCTGGGTGGTCTCATGCACAGTTGACTCCATTAGCAGTCTACACATTCGTAATTAAAAATGATTATATATATTAATTTACAAAGTGGTCCCCTAAAGACCCTGCCGGACCACTGGACCACTAATATTAATTAAATATATATATGACTTTATTAATTAATTAAATTTTAAATTTAAATCACATTAGTATTTAGAACATTACTAATTACTGGCAGTTAAAAATATTAATTTCATTTTTATTTACTATATCAATTTATCAAATTTCCTATTTTAATCTATTTTAACAATATTATGATTTATTAATTAATTTTAAACTTAAATCAAAAACATAATTACTAACACTCCTAATTACTGGCAGTTGTAATTACTTATAAACATAAATCACAAACCATATTCTTTAGTTTCCTATTTTTATTTATTTTATCAATTATATACAAAATATCAAATTATTTTTTAAATACTTTTTAGATTATTAAAAAATGTAAGTCATTATCATTTTTATAAAACTTCCTTAGCTTTAACAGTTAATTAAATTTTTAAAAGTAATTATTAAATCAACTATTATAATATCTTAAATCTTTGAATGGATTCTCTGATTGCCATTTTGCTTGAGATTTATTGTGTATAAAGCTTATTGAGCATATACATAAAGACATCGCAGAACAAGTAGAATATTTTAATTTAGTAAAAAAATTAAATGACTTTATATACTAATCCTACTAATGAGTTTTATTCTAAGTGAATTTAAAGAAAAATTAATATACTATAGCTGATAATTATAGTACCAAAAAAGTCTACTTGAGGAGAGTACCTTAACATCAATTTTATTCAAAAAAAAGAGTTAAATATGTGTAATAAATAGCAAGTATTTTTTAACTTTGACCTATTATACCTGCAGTAAAGTATTAATGCAAGTTTATACCCATGAGAGAAGTTGTTTATCTCACTTATGAGAGCAATTAGGTGGACTATCTTAAATTTAATTTTTATTAAGAAGTTTTTTATCTTATTTATGGTAACTCTTTAAATCTTAAACATTGTGACTAGGTTTTATTTATAACTTCATATTGAAAAGAAAAAAGTTAATTAAAATATTGATTTATTAATTAATTATTATTAATTAACATAATAAATTAATATGTGATATTTTTAAATAAATTAACACATTTATTTTTTATAATAATTTCATCAGTATTTTACAAAATAACCAGTACGACTTAAAATAATTTAAGTTATAAATTAATATCGTTGGAATACTTTCGAAATTGGGAAATTAAATTTAAATTTACTTATTATAAATCAAAATAGTGGCAGTTAAAGTTGGCCAAATTGGACGATCTTGGGTTCATTCGATAGAGACTTCAAAATTGGCTCGATTTTATTTGTGGTGGTACTATTTTATCGCATCACTGGAGCGAGATAACTTCACTTTAATTAAACTCAACTATATTCATTAAATCTTACTATCACAATAAAGTCGAGTTATCTCGCTCCAGTGATGCGATAAAATAGTACCGCCACTAATAAAATCGAGCCAATTTTGAAGTCTCTATCGAATGAACCCAAGATCGTCCAATTTGGCCAACTTTAACTGCCACTATTTTGATTTATAATAAATAAATTTAATTTCCCAATTTCGAAAGTATTCCCACAATATTGTTAAACCCAATCTAGGATTTATGAATTAATTGTAAATATTTTTATTTAAACATCAATAATTTTATTTCGAAAGTTTACTTTATTCTAAATCATATAAATTTAATCAAATTTAAGTCATATTCTTTTGTTTCACTATAAATCTTTTATCCTTTTAATCGAATTGAGTTCAAACTAAAAACATTAATTTAGAATAATCATTTAATTATAATAAAAAAATTCCAAAAGATTATTCAAATTTAAATGAATTTTAAACTCGTTTATTTGAATGATAATTATGATTTGGCAAATTAAATTATGTGAAAAATTTTAGAAAAGAAAAATAAATTCAAAAACAAAATTCATAAGATAAATATATAGAGGAAAGACAATCTATTTATACAAGAGCTTCATTTCTAAATTAGGCAACTTAACTGACGTATTCAATGAACATAGAAGGATTCATAAGAGTGAATGCATAGAGACTAATAGCAAATAAAGATGGACTATAATTCCGACTATTTGCAGGAGCTACCCTGATTCGATTGTGCGCAACTATTAATTCTTTGGCAAACATTTTCTACCTTTCATAGAAAGATACATACGCTTTGGATTCTTTAATCTTAATTGGGAAACTTTAACATATATCACATTTTACACTCTTGCATCTTTGTGTTTGCTGGAATGTTGATTTTCAAAGAAGATTCTTAATGATAAAGTCTAAATGAGCTTCTTCGTCAATTTAATAGAAGTGGATAACATATCCTATTATCATTCTCGTAGTAGCTATCTGATGTCTGACTTTACAGTACATAGAGAGTTTATATAGAAAATTATCAAAATGTTGCTTTTTGAAAATTCAGGCTTTTTTTGAAAATGGTAATGCAAACGAAGAAAAGGGGCATCTTCGAAACCATGACCACCCAGTGGCACCACGCAATTCTCTTTTGAAATATCTTAAGAGATGGAATGTCCTACTCAGAAAAAATATAGTCTCACATTATATAGGTATATAAATAATAAAATAAATTATATTAGAATTTCAATGACAATTGGATAAAATACTTGAAATTACTATGAGTAGAGTTAGGACAATAAAATGGTTAAGATAAAAAACCAAAAAATATCATATAAAATATGTTAGAGTAGTTGGAATCTCCAGAGAGGTATTGATTAATTGATTAATAAATTTAGTATAATTATAACAATTATATTAGTTCGGAAGATGGTTGATAGTTGTTATAAAAATTAATTTAATAATTTAAAAAAATTATAAAAAAGTGCAGGAAACTTCTCTCAAAATTTTTTTTATCATAAACCGGTGCAGGAAACTTCCCTCCAATATTCCAATGATCATCATATGATATTTAGCCAGCTTATTGAGCAAATTTTCTGATCAAGACTGCGGATACACTTCATTCATATTATCGAAGTAATAGACTTCCAAGTCGTTGCTGATTTTTTACTCTCTTGACTGAACTCTTTCATCTATTTTATAGTTGAGAGTGACTAGGCGAATTCTAATACTATCTAATCGATTTCAGTAAAAATGGAGTGATCTTACCAATAAGGAGGCATAAGAATCCTAAAGCAGTTTACCGAAAAAGCTGCACTCGAGAGCTTCTTAACCAATGGAGCTCCCATTCACTCTTGTACTTCATAGCTAATATATGAGCTCTTCGCATCAAAGGGAACATGCTCTAATGTCAAGAGACTCGAAGCTGATCATTGTAAAGGTAGCAGTGAATATATTCCTTTCTATCAGTATTACAATTTCAGTCTTCGTGCTTTTATCAACAGTCCAACCTCTAATGGAGTTACCACATCATGGTCTTCTAACTCATAATGCAAAAAGTGCTGCTTTGATTTCGCTTATACCAGCGTCTTACTTTTAAAGAGCCCTAAGTGCTGCAAAAATTGCCAGAGACGGTAGAGTGATCTATGAATCACAGATAGGCAATAAAATATGATGGAAACCTAGCGAATTCGACAAATGCAATTGCTTGCATTTCGGTAATTTCTAAGTGTGTGTGACCACCATTTTCTTCATTTCACTGTAGCTTGCTCGTCGATTCTCCTGCCACGCCTTCTGATGGGTGGTCCCTGTTCTCGGCGAGCTCGAGTAGTCTCATTTCTTCTTCTTAATTAGGCTATGTATGCTTTATTACTTCAGTCGCCATTTAGAGCTGTTAGTTATAGCGCCATAACTACTTCAGCATTATAGCACATAAACATTATCAAAGATAAGCAGATTATCTATTATTCTTACTAAAGCACTTTTTAAATATAGAACTAAATAATTTTAACCTATCACTAAAACAAAACTCTTTCACATACAAACTTATTCTAATCGATATTCTTATCTAATCTATAATTTATTATTTATAATCTCCATAATCACTCACAAATTATACTATTATAAATATCTATTTTGAATATAGATTTTTATTAAAGGTTAATTGAATTTAATACAGGGGCTTAAGTCGGCAGATAATTGTTAAATTTTTTACTCAATCCTTTTGACTTTCGACACCGTCAGTCAACCCTTTCCTGTAGCTATGAGAAGGGCAGTTCGGGCATCTAACACACACTTACATGGCACCACAATAGATGCAAGGGGAACATGCCGGGACCCCTTGTGTGGTCAAGCAGTCTTGTGCACTACTTAAAGAATTCTTCTTTTACTGCTATTACTGACTTGAATATAGATAAAAATTTTTTAGTCTAAAATAAAATTATGCCTAATTTTGATTGATTAAAATTCAATTCAAAATATTATTATATTGTTTTACTTAAATTGAATTTATCTAAATCCTAAACTTAGATATTCTTTTAAAGATCTCTTACTAATTTTTATTTGAATATTTTATCCTAAAAGTCTTAATTTTTACCTTCATGACTTTACATAATTTTAAATAATAGCATAATTTTTCATTTTTATTTACTGTAAACTTTTTATGTTAATATTTAATTTAATATAATTTTTTTATTTAAGGTTTGTCCTATATCCATGAATTTTAATGATATAAATAAAATCTATTCTTCTCTTTATTGATTTTATATAACGATAATATTTATATTAATTCACTTTCATAACTTATAGCTTATTTAAAATTTTTCGGATATAATTTATAATAAATAGGATTTTTTTAATTATTCAAATTTTGTATGCTTTTTATACATTTGGTTTTATGTATAATGATGTTTATATTTTTAATTTTCTTAGAATAAATGCTTGTTTTATTTTAATGACTTTATCGTCTTGAATTAAAATTAAATTAATCTTTTTTTGTATTTATAAAAGTATATTTTGTAAATTTGTTTTTTATTTATTATACTCATATTATTAATTTGAAATTTATAAAATTAAATTTCTTGAATAAAACCTCAAAATCCATTTCAGTATTTTATCTAGAACTATTTAATTAATTTAATTGCTAATTAATGTATATTACATTTAAGATAAGTTTAGAGATTAATTTTATCAAAATAAGTTAAATAAGATTTAAAATTATATTATTGAGCAATATTCAAGAGTTTATTTAAATAAGCCTAGCTTTAAAAACTGAATAATAATAAAATTAAAACAATAGATGAAATGCGAAATAAATATGATTATTATGATTTTCTATATTATTATGTCAAATTAAAGAACGTAGTATAAAATGGTTGATAAAAATGGATAGAAAAATTATTTAAATAAGGTCTGCATTTAATATTGCATTCAAACCCCAAAACCCCTTAATGAGGTTTATAAATGCTTTTATTTGTAGGGTATTTGTTATAGGTTGAAGTTGTTAATTAAATGCGAGGCAAAAATTTCAAGTTTATGGGTCTTTATATGATAAAAAGTATATAAATTTAGTGTTTAAACTGGGCCACTGATGTGATATATACAGTGAATAATTATAATGAGTACTGAAATATTATTCTATTGCAAAATTCAAAAAACGAATTCCGTCAATTGTTCGCTCCCTATGCCTTATAGCTGTATAATTAAAGCAATAACAGCTGAATTCTAAGCCGAAGAGGAAGTCAAAGTATTTGTAGAAGCATATTGACTATCTTATTAATGAAAAAACTTTGAAGTATTGGGCTCCCTTTTCTCTTGACCAATTAGCTACTATGTTTCTGCGCCAGTTCCCTGAGTTGAAGATCTGTGCATAGTAAAACCCCAAAACTCCTTAGTGAGGTTTATAAGTGCTTTGATTTGTAGGTTATAGTTGGGGTCTTATTGGGGTTAGTTGAGTAATTAGGCCAATTTGCAAAATGAGAAATAGAAATTATCGAAATTTAGGGTCTATTTATGATGAGTAATATTTAGATTTACTGCTTAAGCTTATGCATGGTACAAGTATTAATATAGACTTAGTAAAACCTGTAATAAATTATACAGCTATTGCAAAGCTCCTGTGCAAGAGTGCCTCAACAGTTAGTTATCATTGCTTATTGGCTGTTAAGCATTATACTTCAGGCACTTGAAAGCATCCTGCAAGAAAATAAAAGTTTGGACAGCACCCTATTGTCTACCTCTGTGATTCGAAGACTTTAAAGTATTGGGCACACTTTCCACTAGACTAGCGATCTGTGATGATTCATGACAAGTTTCCTGACATGCGTATCTCTCCATAAACTATAGCCAACATTTATAGAAGAAATGGTATTACTTTCAAGACTGTAAACAGAGTGAAGAGAGTGATTGATTTTACAGTGCCATTTTATAGTAATAATTTAAACTATATATATGATTAAATGCAGAGGGCTATTACAATAACATCAAGTTCATACACGCTGATGAAGCTGTGTTTACCTTCAATATCTTTATTAATAAGTCTTGGTATAAGAAGTATGATAATATCGAAGTCTATGATTAAAAAGTTAAGGTAGTGACCCATGCAATTTTAGCTGGTATAAGTGAAGATTCAGGCCTAGAGAGTTGTGTTATTCACCCTCGCTCTATTAAGCGAGAGTAGTACATAGAGTTCCTACATAAGTTAAGAGATAAATACAACGATTAGGAGATCATCCTGTTTGTTGACAACCTCTCAGTTCAATAAGACTAAGGAGTCTAAGAAAGCTTATGAAGAGTTAAAAGTAACTCCTGTATATAACGTTCCCTATAGCCCACAGTTTAATGGAATTGAATTCTATTGGAGTTAAATTAAGACTCACTATAAGAAACTGCTGCTGTATCCCCTAATGCATGATTTGCCTATAGATACAGTAGACTTGATTCGGAGTAGCTGCAAGAAAGTAAGAATAGATAAGACAACAGTTTGTGCGAGAACAGGAAGAATGAATGTTTATAAATAAGTATTAGATTTAAACGAATGAATAAGTTCACATATTAAATTGACCCAGAAAGGGATTAGGCTTCTCCTCTTCTTATGGCTTGATTAGGCCCATATTTCTTCTCTTAGTGCCAGCACCTGCATCTATGTTCATTTCATCTGGTTTTAAAAATCTTTATAAAGTCTCTTGCTCACTTCATGAATAGTCTAAGACTTTCTCTCTCTGTGAACCTTTGTATGTTCTTTCATTAGGAATACGGTTTCCCTACAAAGTCATGTGTCAAAGTTTACTAGAGAGGTCTGGATGCTTCTTAAGCTCAGCAAGCCAGGTCTCGCTTATTAGTCTTCCTTGCTTCTTTTAATCTTCAGGAGAAATAAAGTAGCGTTTCTTGTGAGCTTCTTCAATGATCTCTCTGAGATAGCTCTCTCTTAAAGTGCCAAGAACACCAAAGAAGAAGCTCCTTTCTAGAAGTTTGTTAGAGAATTGTTTCTTGGAAGGAAGATAAACTTTCAACTCTTCATCTTTCATCGCATCCTCGTGACTGAAATCTTTGGGTAGTTTGGTATTTCTATCAACTTAATTTCATTGTTTTTAAAGGCTTTCTTCTCCTCACAAAGTATTGCTTTCAAGAATGAGATTTTGGTACCTTCCATTGTTGAAAGGAATAAACCCACTATAGTTTATGATTAAGTATATGTCATACGCTTACAATGCTGAGTGAGGTATCGATAGAGATCTTCCTTGCTTCTTAATCTTGAGATCATTTCTTAAGCTTCAACCGTCTTCATTGCAGTACTTATAGATTCCATCCTTGTTCCTTTCTTCTTATTGAATTTCAAATTTTAATATATATAGTTCTGGATCCTACTGCTTAAAATATTAGTATTAAATATGGCCATCTTATAGGAGGTCAACCTAGTAAAGATACGTTGAGAAATCTGGCAGAAGCTGTAACAAACTGCAGAGACGGAGCTCTATTTTTATCAATTTAGTTCCATTAAATTAGTACTAAATTTGTTTAAATTTAATTTGTACCGGTACTAAATTCGTTTAAATTTAATTGGTACCAATTTAATAGTACCAAAACTTAATTAGTACCTTGTTTTTAACTAATGAGGTTTTAATGGAAAAGTTCCAAAATGGTTCAAAACCTAATTGGTACCAGTACCAACCCGATTTTATACTTAGTTGGTACCAAAATCGAAATTATTAAGTATGAAATTAGAAAAATTATATTTTATTAACTAAGCATAAATATGATCTCTAACACCTTAAATTAAACCATAATTGTTGACGTATCAATCCTATACAGAGTGACTATAACCAGAAAGGTTACTAGAGCTTAATAATAGAAATTTAAATTTGAATTTAAACATGGTGGCTAACTTAAATCGAAAAGCAGATTCTCTTAGCAGTGGATAATCATAGCTATACTTTGGCTCCTCCAAGAAACCAGAAGTAATTTATATTGAGAAGGAGGTTGAGCTGAGAGCTCTAGAGTTTGAAGCTGATGTCTTTAAAATTTAAGTTTAAAACAAGAAGTAGAGTGCAGAGATAGGAGTTTAAACATAAGTTGAATTAGTTGAGGAAGATAAAGAACAGCAACAAATAGAAAAATTTAAAACATTTTAATGTGAAGACTGCTAAATTTTCTTCTCAACTGAGTCTAGCTTGAAGAGGCACATCAAAGAGGTACACTCTGGTAGAGCTAAGATCTACTTTAAGCATGATAAAATAGATGGTAGGTATTAGTGCACAACATGCATGAAGTCTTATACTCACTCAGCCAAAGTGAAGGGGCATATGCAAAAGCACCACTTAAGCGAATTCCTAATTAAAGATTAAGATACTTAAAAGCTTATACCGGCTAAAAGAAAAAATAACTCTCTTGAGTCATTAAGAGAACAGGAGTAAAGACTCAAGAGGCAGAAGCGTTTTGAATCAAGGAATCAGCCTGCAAATGGTACTCTTATAGCATGTCTTTAAGAGAGAGAGCAATGTATATACCTGCATTGAATGCAGTTGATATTGAATGCTGTATTGAACATTACTTGCATTTTGACCTGCCAAAAAAGGCTAAGCTTATAGTGGTTGATGAGTATGCTTACAAAGTATATCCTTTTAAATATCTCATTAAAAACGAGCAGTATCAAAACGAATTTGCAAACGAATACATAATACTGAGGGAGGCTTAGAAAAATAGTTTAAGAACTTACTTAGACTTGATGTAGTTATTCTTGGGCATGGCTTTGTTGCATTAAGACTGAAAAAGTTTGAAATGACTTTGAGAGAGTATCTCTATCATAATAGATACCCAGATGATTTAAATGAGATACTGTCAGAAATGATTAAGGGTGTTTAAGAGCTCCATGAACTTGGGTATGTACATAGAGATTTGAAGCCTGAAAATGTTATGTTAAATCTCTGTCCATTAGAAATTGCAGTCATTGATTTCAATAGAGCAATAAGATAAGAAATAGTAACTTTGGCTAAGGTGCTTGGCACACCAGGAGACTTTCCAATCAGTGAGAAGTGGACTAATGGCTCTGTTTAATGGGATGTTTGGGCAGTTGCTGCCAAAATCTTAGAGTGCGATATGTAAAGTATGTCTTACTTTAGAACAAAGCACGAAAAATAATAAATAAGTTTTGGCTTCTAAACATATATAACAGGAAGATATCTGCAATGAAATTAAGAAGTTTGTAAAGATGATAATCGGAAGAGCTCCAGCTTATCCAAGATAATCGATGGAAAAAATACATGGGCAAGTCAAGAGAGCTAGATTCAAGAGGTACCACAAAGATAAGCAGATAAAATTTGTTTGATTTAAGTACACTAATAATCATTAAATATTCATTAAATTCATTAAAAAAAACCTGCGTTTTCTATGCAAACCCCAATAAGACCCCAACTATAACCTACAAATCAAAGCACTTATAAACCTCATTAAGGGGTTTTGGGGTTTTGAGTATGCCTCGCAATGAGCACTACACAAGTAGGTTTGAAAACAACGCGAAGCAAGAATAAAGCAATTTATATATAAAATAAGAGCATCTTAATCAATGAAATTGATGGCAGAGTAATTAATTATAAAATCTAACTTAAGATCAGACATTCAATAGAACAGTTAGAGTTCAAGTTAAGTTAAATAAATTTCAGACATCTCATACACTTCCACATAATCTAAAAGTTTATTTTGAGTGATTAAATTAAAAACATTCACTAAAAATTCATATTAAAACTTATTAATAATTTCAACCCATAATATATTCCCTAAAATCAAAATTACAACTTTTAAACCTCATTAAACATTTTGGGGTCTTAATTTTATTGTTTAGAAGTATAGTTAAATTAAGACTTTAAGATGCTCGAGCATCAATATTTCCTTTAAATAATATAAACAATAATTCTGGTTAATATAAAATTGAGGGAGGGAAGTGTCCTGACCTATAATTTTTATATGGCATTTTTATGAATTCTATATAAAAATATTTTTTTAAATAATTTTTTTGTTTCCGGGATAGGTTCAACATCTTTCAATGCTTTAAATGTCAAGTCCTGATGGTTGTATAAAATAAAAAGTATGAATAATTTATGATTCAATTTAATAGGTTTCTAGTCAATTTTGGATAGTATTATAATTATCAAAATGAAATTAAAGAAAAAAAATTAAACATTTCATAGTAAGATATCAAATTTTATCAAAATTCATTTTATAAGAGGAATACCAAAAAAAGTAATCTATAGTTAATAAAGATAAAATTGCTCAAAACTTTAATTTAAAAAATAAAAAAATTTTATAAGCCAGGAAACTTTCCTAAATGTTTTTTTTATCATAAAATAGGCGTGGAAATTTTCTTTCCCCAAACTAGTGTTCATCAATTATTTTTAATAAAATTGTTTTATTTTATTCGAGTTTTAAATGCAAATGATGGAAGTTTGTATGGTAAATACTCTTTATAAGCTTCTGGATATAAGATCACATTATTGATGAAATAAATAATTTTTATTGTGAATTAAAAGAAATAATTATTAATTTAAATTAAAACTTTATTAATAAATTATATTATAATTAACACTTTAAAATATATTATTTTCCTTGAATGGATTGAGTTGGATTCCCAAAAATTAAATTTTGATATTATCTAATTACATTATCTCCCTGACATAAGCCTCATTATTAATTTTAGCACAGCATTAAATAATTATAAAATACCTTAACTTCTGAGTGTTATTTTATTATTGAGTTAAATAATAATTACTTTAAACTTTAAAGAATCAGGGAGTTAAATCAGTAATTCAGTATTAAATAAATCTTTCGAAAATAAGTTAAAATTTAAAATTCTATTGTTATTCACAAATAATATAACTATAGAGTTTAGAGGAGGTATATATTATATAGTATGGCATGTAAAGTTCAATTGCTAAGGTTAATTTGACGAGTAGCTCTATTGAATATAGATAGATATTTCTCAGAGTTGAATATAGACCATTTATTCCAAGAATAATCCATCATTTTTATATTTATTATATTTATACGCAGTTAAATTATCAAATAAATATGTATATAATGGAGAAATAATCAAAATATGATAAAATATCATATTTTAAAAATATATAAGCATCTCATAGGATAAAGTCTATATTTATTCCACTCGGTTACTGATATTATCAGTTAATATTGTAAAAATACATTTTAAATTGGAAACTTAAATTAAATTTAAGTTATAAATAAACAAAAATTGGCATTTAACTTTCTGGAAACCTTGACGATATGGTACTTGTGTGATCGAGAATTTAAAATTAGCTGAACTTTACTATTGGCTTTAAACTATATCGCATCCTTTAAGCGAGTTAGCTTGACTTTAATTTTGTGATTTGTTAAGTTGATTTCAATGCAAAAATTAAAGTCAATATATCTCACTCCAGCAATGCGGTAGGGGTTACAGGCAATATTAAAGTTCAGCTAATTTTTAATTCTCGATCAAACAAGTACCATATTGTCCAGGTTTCCAGAAAGTTAACTGCCAATATTTGTTTATTTATAACTTGAATTTAATTTAATTTTCCAAATTAATATGTATTTCTATAATAATATATTATGTATTTCTTATTATTTCATAATAGTTAAGAAAAATTTATCATTAAATATTTTTACTTTCTTAAAACATTTATTATTATTAAATTCTCTGATAAACATAAAAACGAAAAATAGAACAATTTTATTTTAGTTTATGATTTAACGGAATTGAATTTGTAAAGTAATTAATTATAAACTTATATAAAATTAAATAATTCTTAAAAAAACTATTTAATATAGCAATACAATTTCAACATGGGTGAAGTTATTAAACTGCATAATAATTTTAATTTTAGATTAATTTATCTTTATATGTATTTTTTCTAATGAAATATTTTACAATTAAACATAAATTTTACCTTTTAAAATAAATTATAATTTTTATCAAATTATTTTTATATTTAGATAGATTATAATTTAAATTAGTGTTTAATAAATTTTAGAAAAAAAATATTCGTAAATTTAACAAAAAGTAAGCGGATTGATTGACTGAAAAATATTTCGTTTTTTTTAGCATATTTATAAATTATTCTATTTAGAGATATAATAAAGGGAAATTTATTTATAGATTATCAAATATATTTTAGGATCCAGGACCTTCACCCAAAAACTATATGTGGAGTATTTTATTTAATTATTAATTGTTTTTTTTTGCTTAAAAATTAATTAATATTAAATTTTATTCAAAATAAAATAATTTTACTGTTTAAAACATTCTCTTAATTCTCAGTCTTGTTACTAATTAAGCACTTTTTTATATTCATTTTAAAAGAAATTGATTAACAATATTTCGTGATTATTGTTTCACAAAAGAATGCTTTATGAATCATTGTTTTATCTTTTTATTATAATAAAGTATTTATTAATAATAATAATATTTGGGGGGGGGGAAGTTTCCTGCCTAATACATAAAAATATGTATTTTTTATAATTTTCAAAGAATTTTTATCATCAGTTATGATATAGTTAATATTTATCTAGCTTTATTTATCATTTATACCTTGTTAATGAATTCTCAATTTAATATATATATATATATATATATCACATTAATTATTAATAAAAAACAATTATTTTAGCATTGTTTTAGTATAAAATTTGATAAAGAATAATTATGTACCTTGAAAATTATATATATATATGTTTATAATATATATATATATATAATATATATATATATATAAAAGTTGTTTAGTTCATGGTAATGGTAAATAAAATTGGAATTTATTAGTTTCAAACATTTTTATTGACAGCCAATATAAAATTAATGCTGGGGGCTGGAAACTTCCAGAGGGAACGGGAAACTGCACGGGGGCAGGAAACTTTCCCCTCAATATTCTAACTTATTAAATTTTTAATAAAAAAAATTCTTAAGGGAAAACCTTTTCTTTCTTCATAAATTCTTTAATGAAAAATAATATTATTTTAATGATTAACATTCAACTAAATATTATATAGAATATGTTGATATCATAGATATTTTTTTTAATATTAAAAATGAGAAATTTGAATATAAATTAACAGAATTAAAGAGATTTCAAGGTTTTATCAAATAGTTTTATAATTAATTATTTTTTTAATTAAAAATTTAGAGTATACAGATTCGGTTTACAAGACGAAAAGATTCGCACAACATATTCAATAAGCGGTATATTTGTTGGCTACTTCCAATATATTTATTTAATATTCATAAATCAATCTTTATTAAATAATTGAAGGAGGTTTCAAATTTATAAATTATAAATATGGAGATTCAAAAGCTCGAAGCCATTCGAAAAATTTTATTGAGTATATTTAAGCAAAGATTTTAACAAATATTTCAGCAAAAATTATTTGTAAATAAAGTTTACAAAAAGTATTGAAAAAATTTATTAACATACAGGTTTATAAAAATAATCGCTATAAAAATGCTCATAGTCTTGTTATGAAACTATAAGAATTTAGTTCGTAAAAATTTTTTAAATTATTGCTTGAGTTATAAAAAACTTAGTTGTAGTAATTGAATAATTTCAAATAAAATTTAGCATATAACTGTATAATACTAAAATCAAATCATGAATCTTAATCGTGACGTAGATGTATCTGAGTGAAATTACTTGGTAATCTGTGACGTGGCAGTAATGAAGACAAAAAATTCCTAAGATCACCTCGCTGCTACACCGCTTTCCCCAAAAAATAGGTAACTTATTTACAAAGGCCAGCAGATAAGTTAGGATTTCCTACATAATTTGAATGAGGTCCAATAGGTGGAAGTAATGGTGAAAAACGAATACTAGTCCAAATGCTGCTGAGATATAGTACCTATTCTTTCGATGTAGCACATTCAGCACCCTAGCCAGGTGTGGGTAGATAATCCTTATCATTCGCTTGAAGGGTTCTTATCCTCTCACTTTTTATAGGCTGAGCACTACTTTCATCCTGCTCCCAATTACCAAGGAAACTGAAATCACGCCAGGAAGCTCATCTAATGCAGGGAATTCTTAGGACCCATGATCACTCATAGAGAGTGAAGAAGCTTGGCAGATTGAACCTCGTTGACTGGCCCCCTATACAGTGAAACCAGCTACCTCCTGCCTGCTCTAAACAGGATTTGTGTAGTAAAAGCTTTATCAGAAAGTCCCAAGTGAGATTGTGACCCTACCCAGCAATTAACTTTCTAATTCAAAAGTAATTATAAATAACTTTTATAAAAGTTAATTTCTTATAATAGCTATTATGATATAATCTTATAATAAATTACTTACCAATCGAAAATCTCTATTTAATTACTAAAGGGATTTAGAGTTTATGATTATGAGGAACCTCCTGGAGAAATTAACACAAGATATCACTCAGTTCAAAACCTCAAATCCTTTAATTTTTATTTATTTTTCTTAATTAATGACTTAGATTAGGAGATGTTTTATTAAAAAGTTAGTATCTTCTATTTATTTAATAAATTTATCAACTTTTATATTGAACAAAAACATAAAAAATAATAATATTTAATTTTTCTTACCTTTTCTAATTAATTTTATTATAAACTATTAATATATAATAAAAATGTAAACATATAATTAATTTTACAAATCCTTAGTAATTATATTTATTAAAATAATAGAGAAATCTGGACTTAAAATAAAAAGATTTTGGCTGAATTAATTAATAGTTTCATGTTAAATTCTGACTGAATAAAGTAACTAATATCAAATTTAATGACAAACATTTTAAGACTTTCTCTCTAATAACATTAATAAAATGCCATAGATCAATCAAGAGAGGATTAGAGTTAAGAACAATTAAATCAGCAATTAATTATTATTGGTGAAATATAATATATAATTTACATTATATATAAGGACAATTAATTGAGCCAATAGTTTTAAATATTAGCCCAAACATTTTAATCTTACGCCTATTATTATTAATTTTTTAATTAATTTTTCTTAACCCCAATCTTGGTTTCTTAATTGATCTATGGTGTTTTAATTAGGCATATATATTTATTCACTAAAAATCAACAGATTATAATGTAATCTATGAATTGAAAAATTTCATAAGCTGTTATTATTTTTAGCACGTTTTAAATCAATTTCTTTTCTACTGATCATAATTGGAAAATAAATATTTTGCTATTATTATTATACTATAAGTAAAAATAATTCCTCTAAAAAATTTTGACTCACCTCCATATATACTTTCAAAATAAATAAATTCAAACTTTATACTCTTTTTATTTGAAGCTAATAGTAAAAGTTTTCTTAGTTAATATTAAATATTATTAAAATAATAAATGATTTGGTTTGATTATGGCCAGAAACTATATGAGAAACACTGGTGATAAGATATATTTCTAAAATAAATTTATTAGAGATATTTAAAATAATTTATATTTATGACAAAAGATTTATTTTTAATTTTTTTAATTAAGTTTATATAATTTTTTAATTTATAAAGAGTTTTATAAATTTGCAATATGTAACTCTACTTAAAGAAATCAACATAGATTAAATTCAGTCCACATTCTCAACATAATTTTATTAATGTATTTTTAATTGATAACAGTTAAAAGTTTCTTAGTAACAACTACTTCGGGTACAGTTAAATCCATAAATTTATATTTTAAACACTAAAATTAATTAATTTGATGGAAAAAGATGACTCTAATTTCACTAAATTTTAGTTATTTTAAAAAATAAATCTTTTTAGTATTGCAATTTAAGTTAATTTTTAGTATACTAGAAAAAAAAATTGTTTCTCTTATAGAATAAAAAATATAGTATCAATACAGTAAAATTGTATCATTATTTATTATTCATTATTTTAAAAGTGATTGCATTTTATTAAGTAATTAAAGTCTTAATTTTAAATTAATACTACATATGTTATCATCTTTTATCATTTTACATTTAGATTATATTAAACATTTAAAGTAAACATATATTTAAAAAATAATCTTCTTGCCTCTTATATTATTTATGATACTTTAAATTATCGTTGAAAATAATAATATAGTATTTTCTTAATAATTATATTAAACAATATTTTAAACAATTTTTTTTGTTTTAGTATCTTCGTATATTTAAATGCTATTGATTTTGAGAAATTAAGTTGATTTAATAAAAACAAATTAATAAATAATTTTCTTTAAATTTAAATTTAGAGATATCTCTAAATACAAGAAATTAATTCACATTCTTAATAAATATCTAAAAAGGCAAGATACAATATTTTGTAACGGTAAATTTATAAATTTATCAGCATTTATTCTTGTTTATTATAGTTAATTGAACTCAACAATTGCCTTTTACTTATAGACTCAGAATCATAATATATCAATGTTAAATTAAAAATATAAGATCAACTGGTTAGTTTATTTATTCAAAATAATATTCCTATTAGATTAATAACTCTCAGTAAAAAAATTAAACAGAAAACAAACATTAATAAAAATTAAATAAATTTGTACAATACTGCTCTGGAATATATCTTGATTAAAAATAATATTTAAATTGTGCTTTATATTAAATATTTTGCTAAAACTTTTCTTAGGTGACAAAATTAAGGGATTTTTAATATAATAAATTTTAAAGATAAAATTAGCATAGGATTAATATTAAATTAAAATATAGCAAGAAAAATATATAAAATTAAAAATAAAAAAAAATTTCAAATAAATTTAATAAAAAAGTTCTATCAGTATAATTTTAAAGAACTATTGTTAATCTTAATTAATTTAATCATAAAAGATTAGCAATTAAAATATAAAGAATTTAGCATATTTTAGAATAAAATATAAAAATAATTATATAAAATACTACTATTTTTAAGAAAATAAATAATTAAAAAAATAGAGAGAACGTAAATCTTAAGAATAATTTTTAAAGATAATTTTTTTAAAAAAACTTATTATATTTGAATTGAATATAATTTATTAATTAAAAATGTTTCAATGCAATAATATAAAAGTGCATTATGATTATGCTGCTGGTCAGATTGGAATCGGTATATTTGAAGGTTCTACATTTTTAAACAATAATCTTTTAATTTTTAATTAAATTGAAATCTATTGAAACTATTAACATTGCATTAAAAAATTCTCATTAATATATTATATTAAAAATTTATTACTAAAAATAAAATGTTTTGATTGTCAACTCTTGGAGTTATCGATATTAATCAAACAGGAACTGTTCTAAAATCATTTTAGGTAATTTAAATGCAATCATCTAGCCTCTCAATAAAAATTTCCTTTAAAGTTAATTTTATATTAATGCCTCAAGGAAATTATATTCAAATAATCTAAATTGAATGAATTTAATAACAAAATTACTTATTTATATATTGGATAAATAACATCTTTTATTTTAGATATTTTATGGAGCTTAACTTGGAGTTTAATTGACTTTTACCTATTATTTATGTAATTTGAAATTTAGTTTCATTAAATTTTATAGTTATCAATTTATAATTTAAGTTTTAAATTTATTAGATCTTAATAACTTAAAAGTATATTAATTTTTCTTATTAAATGAAAAAATATTTTAATAAATTTATAGTTTTTTAATTGATAGTTAAGCGAATTCATAAGAAATGATCATAATTTTTTTAATTAATTAATACTTTAGATTCATAACTATAAATACAGGATTACTATGTGGATATATACTTAAAAGTACAAATCCAGCTTATCCCATCATTTAAGATATCGGAGTACTCATTTATAAATCTGTTGTTTTATTTTAAAATTTGATTGGATTTAAAATTAGCAATCTCAAATTACTATTTTATTTTTACAATGAAATATATGAATGAAAGTATCAGTTTAGTTATTATTATTATTATTTTTTAATTCTGTACAGAAATTAATACTGGGGATTAACCAACCAGTTTATAGTATAAATTTTTATTCTCTTTCTTTCCTTATATATGAACCACTCAGTTTCCTGTATAGAGCCTTGGTTTTTGTGGACTGTCAGGACTTTATGACCTGTATGGATGGTTAGTTTCTCAAGACTTGTCTTCTTCATTGTCATACAGTTTTGCCACATAGAATCCGCAGAACTTGACTGTGTCTTAACTTTCATCAATTTAGTTATCTAAATTACATTGTGTATAAAATTTTTGTAATTTTTAACAAACTATCCGTCATAATGGTCTGTTTTATTTAAGGAAATTTAATCATAAAAAAAGCTTATTTTTAATACAAAATTCTTATAATTTTGTCATATTTTAGCAACTCTTTAATATATAGTTATATTAAAATTTGTAAATAATTGTATCATATAGATAATGAAATTTTATTAAAAGCCTAAAAAAGGTGTAAAAATAAGAAAATAAATTTTTAATTAAAAAATACTTAGAAGGATATAAAATTGGGCATAATTATGACTAATATTAGTTAGAGAATTGTGTTTATAATTTCTATACATAATAAATTATATATATATATTAAAAATTCTAATTATTAAATCTAGTTTTGAATTAAAAATTGAGATGAAATAATATAAATTTTAGTTTTTCTAATTAAATATTTCCTTATGATATTCTTTTGTAATATTGATGAGATGTTTCAATTAAATTCTATATAAATTGTAAATCCTTCTTTATTAGTCATAGAGTTAAAGTTTTTTCTCTAATTTCTTTATTAAATAGATATTTGGATAACTTCAATTATATTTATTATATTCTATCTTGGAATTATGATTAAAATTCTCCAATATATTTTTTATATTAAATCAAATCATTAAAATTTAGCAACAATTCATTAATATAATAATAAATACCAAAGCCATATTATTTCGAAATGGCAACTCCATAGACTAGGTCCATTTAAGTCCTAGATGAAACATTATACATAAAGAAATCAAATACCCATGTCGTAATATATCCTTCAGAAAATTAAATTAATACATAATTATAAACTATTTAATTATAAATTAAGAAACATATATTGTAGAAATACATTTGAAATTGGGAAATTAATTTAAATTAAATTAATTATAAATCAAAATCTTGGCAGTTGAAGTTGGCCAATTTAAACGATCTCGGGGTCATTCGATAGAGAATTCAAAATTAGCTGGACTTTATTATTGGTGGTACTATTTTATCTCATAATTGGAAGGAGATAACTTGAGTTTAATTAAACGCATCATAATTCATTAAATTATACCCTCACATTAAACTCAAGTTATCTCCTTCCAATTATGAGATTAAATAGTACCGCCAATAATAAAGTCCAGCTAATTTTGAATTCTCTATCGAATGACCCCGAGATCGTTTAAATTGGCCAACTTCAACTGCCACGATTTTGATTTATAATTAATTTAATTTAAATTAATTTCCCAATTTCGAATATTTTCCTACAATAATTAAAATTTAAAGTTATTATTTATAAAAATTAAGTTTGGTGTTATTAATTATTTTTGAAAATATATTCAAAATTATTTATGCAACTAAAATTTTATGAAACCAATATTAAATGATTATCGATAATTTAAAAAATTAATACTAATATGTTTGTAAATAAAGTGGATGGCACAAAAAATATTTCTAATTACTCCCTTATTATATTAAAGAAATAATAATACAGATTTTTCAAGTCAAGAAATTTATATATGCTTAACAATAATTGAGAATTTTTAATATTCATAACAATTATATCAAATTATAATACAAAATCTATTTAAATTAAATATATAATTTTGATTAATATTTTTATTTTTATTAAATATTATTAAATTATCTCAAAATTAAAAATAACTAAAATATCTTCATTTACAATTTATATATATATATATATATATATATATATATACAGCATAAATTAAAAATTATAAGCATTCTATAAATAAAAATAAACAACTTTATATTCAACTTATTTAAATAAGCAATTAGTAAAATTATCTTACTTTAGTTACAAGAAATGATTTAAAAATAATAAATTATGCATGATAAATATTAACTTATAATAATTAATGTTTCTAAAATTAAATGTTAAATTGTACAAAATTGTATTGTATTAAAATTTAATATTATTTAATCCTTTTGTCTTTCCCGGGTAGACAAAACCAAAATATTTAATAAAATTATTTATTCTTATAAAATTCATCTAATTTACAATAAATAAATACAAATGCAGTTGAAGGTAAATAAAATTATAAGTATATATATATATATATATATATCTATTAATCCTATATTGGTTTATTCAAATAAATTTAAGATTTGATTATATGTATAAGTATTTTTTGGATTTTTCTTAATTTATTGATTTGCTTAACACATAATTTCAACATGACTGCAGCCATAAAAAAATACCATTGTAAATTGATGTTATTTAATAAGCTTATTTTAAATATAATAAATAATTAAACAAATTAAAAATTAAAATTTTAAAGTTTTTAATAACTATAACAAATTCAGCGGAACCTTACTATTATATAAATAAAATAAAAATTTGTAATTAAAAATTGAAAAAAATGAAAAATTCTCTAGATAATATGTTAATTAATACATTACTTCAGCAGTAAAACCCAATTGTTAATTACTAAATCAAATTATTTTAATTTCATATTTAATCTCAAGTTTTTAATAAAACTCTGAATGAAATTAGTGGGATTAAATAATCTGCATATTATTTATTTTTTACAAACACTTTACAATAGCTATGAAGTAATCCTAATATTTACTTCCTAGATATAAATTGCAAGAGGGGTTTAACTTCTAAAATGACTCAACCTGTTGAAATAACTTCAAGAAAATTAGTGTTGCCTTCTACTCTGCCTACTCATATTATTCAGTATTTAGGAGATAATGTAAAAGTAGTTCCATTTGACAATTGCAATATTCATTTTATTAAGGAAAGAAAAATGAGAAAATATTATATATAAATTATTTTAAATTGCACTTATGACTAATCAGTTTGTGAAGATACGGAATATACTCAATACATTTAAAGAATATTTAAAAAATATTATTTTAATATGTAAAATTAGGAGATTAATTTAAAGTACAGATGGAAGCGCCTTAAACAGTAAATTTACTTATATAGGAAGCACAAACACTCTTTATATTCAAAACAAAAATTTTCTAATTTTATCATAATTTTTTTAATTTTAATTCTAAAAAAATGAAGTAACTAAAACTTGGCTTTAACTATTTTTGTATATTCTAAATTTAATTTTAATGCTTAATGATTGATTTAAGATTATTTTATAATCCTCGCCAGATATCCTTTAAAATAATAATTGTCTGACCATAATATATAATAAATTATTTTTAGCACTTTTTCTTAAAATCGAATTTTTATTTCAGATATTTTTTATGTTTTTATTAGCGTATTTTTAACTTTTCTATTCATTTTAGAGTTTTTAGTTCCTTTTGGATTAAGAGTAGGCCCATTTAGTTTTGATATAGTGCCGAAATGAATTTCTTGAATTATATTAATAAACCCTTTATATTTAATAGGGATACTTATAACAATGTTCTAAATCCTTTTTCATAACACTTAAATACTCGTTAAATATCTCGACAAACAATTAATTAAAAGTTGTCTCTGGCAAAAAAAATATTAAAAGATTGTCCTACCACTTTAAAATAACATCTTGAAATATTTCTTGGAATTTACTAATCTTAATTAAAAATAATTTTACTTTGAAAAAAAGTAAAATAGCTTAAACTAATGCAATTATTTTATATAAAAATCTGTTTAATAATTACTTTATTTAATTTAACTTTAATGAAATATTATGAGAATTTTATATTTTATCAAATAAAAGGTTCAAACTTTATTTTTAGATGAAATATAAAAAAAGGTTAAGAAATATAAAATTTTAAATGAAAAGGATATTCTTTATTAATTCAAAAAAATAAGAAACAATTATAAACTTTTCTTTTGGATGACTTTCGAAATCTATAATTATTATTTTATATCCAAGGTTTCTTATACTGTAAATAACTATTTATTAAATTGAAGAAATAAAATTAAAAAAATGATAGGTTAGTTAGTTAAGATATTAGGAAATTAATATTAAGGGGAAATAATACTAAAGTTTGAGACTCCCTCCCGAAGCATTAAGTGTGGCCACCACCAAACTCGACAGTAGCCCAAACTCATATCCTTTCGAATCATGTAGCCACTCCTGATTTTCAATCCGGGTTATGTGCTGTAATTTAACTTAATACCAGCTCCGGACATTTGTCCCGTACTTTTTACCACTTACAGACACAACAGAACCTTAGGATATTCCATGCTTTTTACCAGGTAAAATTATAAGAGAAATATGGGTTTCGAATCTCCTGCACTATAAGAATTGGTCGTCGACAAACCGTGTGTATATTAGGTCCGAATTAAATAGAAGTATAATTTTTATTTAATTTGAATTAAGTATTTTATTTTCAAATAAATTTTGTTTTTCTTTTGTAGAATTTATTTTTATTGTAACATTTAATATAATTAATAAATTTCTAATTAATTACAGTATATATAATTAAAATTAAAATCGTAATTCTTAATGAAATTTTATTTTTCTAAATAATAAAACCCCCACAAATCAGAAACCCGAATCATTGAATTTTATTTATCAATTTTTTTCTGAAATCAGACGAAAATTCTGTAAAAAAATTGGACAAAATGCCAAATATTTTAGAAATAGATTACAAATATTTTTTTTAATATCGATATTTAAGGTGAATGATTATTTATGCGGAGAGCATAGTTACAATTTAAAACAAGTTTTGATATTAACATCATGCATTTATTTTATTAAACAGGAAGTCGATTTAAAATTATCATATTTTTATTTTCAAGTGTTTATAAATAGTCATGTTATAAATTTGTATATATTAATTAATGTATAAAAATTTATCAATTACTGCTACAGTGAGCATTAATATAGACTTAACATGCAATGAATTTAATAACATTTTGATAAAACAATAAAAATTTTAGTTTATAATATGATATAATAAAATATGTCTAATTATCATTATATGCAATATATTCAATAATTTATAACTGCAGAAGTTCTTATATTATTAGTCGAAAGATTTACAATATAATACATAATAATTAGTATATTTTTATAATTGCTTATAACTAGTGTATTTTACTAAAGATACTTTTTATTTAATAAAAATATAACTTAAAAATATTGTTTCAATATTATATGTAATATTAACAGTTAAATAACATAAATATCTTTTTTGCTTAAAATCGGGAATATTTTTAGATTTTATTTTATTAATAAATATTTTTTGAAAAAAGTGAAGATTTTTGTTTAATAATTTCTGATAAAAATTGCGGAAAAAATTCAATGATTCGGGTTTCTGATTTTATGGGGTATCAAATAATCAAAATGTTACAAAGAAATATTTTAAAGATTAATTGCCTTAAGCAATGATATAAATGCTGTTGGAATATACAATTTAAAGTTTAAGTGTAGGATTCAAGATGGGCTATAAAATGAGGCTACTTTCATTGTGGAATACAAATATGATGGGAGAAGTCTGCCAGGTCTTAATTAAACTACTACAAACACCAGCAATAGCACTAATTCAACCACGACTAATCAAACTACAAACAATCAAACTACAAATAACTAAACCACAACTAATTAGACTACAAATAACTAAAATAGTAATTCTTACAATCTCGCACCAATGTTTTATACAAATCTTTAAGGTTTTACAATAAGAGCTGGA
This sequence comes from Oxytricha trifallax, assembly GCA_000711775.1. Taxonomy (NCBI): domain Eukaryota; phylum Ciliophora; class Spirotrichea; order Sporadotrichida; family Oxytrichidae; genus Oxytricha; species Oxytricha trifallax. Next base: position 80,362 of record ARYC01001384.1, on the reverse strand, counting down.
GGAACAGCAATTCTATATCTTCCTGATTTCTTTGACCCAAATGGAGACTAAGTCACTATATCTGCGAAACAAAATTAAAACTCTTAAATGTGTTATTTTCATTAATTTTTTATATTTAAAGCTTACAATGTGGTGTGATAATCAATTTAAGTTCATACAATAATTTATGCAATTGCATAGAATATTGTTGTCTTATTACTATTACAATTTAAATTTGGAATATAAAATACAATTAAAACAATATAAATAATTCTTTGTAATGTTTAATTAAAACAAGTTTATACATGAAAGAAATTTTTAGCTTAACTCATTCTATAAAAATTAAATTTGTTGAAACATGCTTTCGCAAAAATTTAAATTGGCCTTAATTTTTTTATTCATACTTATTATATAAATTAAACAAAAATTTACTTTTATAAATACCATCAAACATTAATTTTTTTTGGAAATATACTAATATTAAATTATAGTTTTACATCTTAAAAAAATAGCTTAATTTTAAAGTTATTAAGTCATTTATAAATTTAACCAAATTAAATTTGCTTAATTTCCGAAAATATAAAACTTATTCAATTAAAGTTTAACATTCCATAACTCCCTCAATTATTGTAAAATAATAATTGATTAGTTTGTTGAATCAAGGTCTAGAAGTTTTATATATTAATTTTAGATCTATTTATTACATTTTTTTATCATAATAAAGTATTCTTTATAAACAAAACTTTTATTAAAAAATGAACTTTAATCTTTAAAATTATACATCTTTAGCCGACTAAAATAGCTTAGGAATTTTATAGTTTTTCATTTTTTTAATTTTAAACTGTTCCTTACACGTAGTATATTCTTATCATATATTTTTATCACAAAAAATCCTTAAAAAATAAAAAAATAATCAATTTATGCGATTATATTTTATCATAGAAAAAAACATCATCAGTTTAAATAAGTGTAGAATTTATGATTAAAATGTTAAAAATTATTATTTATTTCTTTGAAATGTATTCAATTTGAATAATCTTATGATTTAATAGTTTTTAATGTGGCATATACAGGAGAGTATTTTAGATTCTTGGATATTGCTAAAGTTAATTAATTTAGGAATAATCAATTTTATAAATAATTGTTATGTCTCTAAATTTTTAAATTAAAAATTGTGGTCAAATGATGTTTTATTAAAATATTTTTAATTACAAAATATAATAACAAAAATAAAAGCACTTGTTTCTTACAAATAACTTTTAATGTAATTGTTTTAACTTTCAACTTTACAGCTAGTCCTCTAAATCTTTTTACTTAATTATTATTTTTTATCCCTTTATCAGTTATGCTTTGGCAATAATAATAGAATGTAGTTTAATGCAGGACTTAAATAACTTGGAGAGCAAGACATAACGATCATTCTAACAGATAATATTAATATATATAAGCTCAATTTTATTCTTTTTTTAGTATAAAAGAGTAAAATTAAGTAATTTAAGATTTAATCACGCAAATTGATATAAATTAGTAAATATAATTTTTAAATTATTCATAATAACATAAATCCTATGTCTACAAAGTATCGTATAACTGTGATAGTTCTATAGAGCGATTTGATTTAAATGAATAATACTGATGTTGTCAAAAGCATGATATATAATTTTCAATTAAAAATAAATTACATTTTTATTGCTAAAAAATATATTTGGTTATATACTAAAATTAGTAAGTTATTTGGAATGACTAAACCATGCAATTATTAATCGTATCTCCCCATTTAAGTTACTTATTACAAAATCCTATGTTATTTGAAAAACATAATCTTTTTCTAAAGGTATGATCTTAATAATCATAAGTTTGAATATACCAGACTTTATTTGTCATTTAAATTACAACCATAAAAAAATGATAAATAGATTAATATTTCAAAAAAAGTAATGGGTAATAAGTAAATTAATTTAAAGTAAGAATCCCTTTTTCAAAGTAATTCTATTATTTTAAAGCAATTTGTCAGATGTAATAAGTATCTAAGACACTTCCAAATTCAAGGTAGCTGAAATCAGTCCAACTGGATTAGTAACTATAAAATTTGAAAAGCCTTTAAATAGTACTAATGAGACTCAATTGCTTTAAGAAATATATTAATCACTTAGACTTTAAATTGAGGATCAAGCAATCTATAAACAAATTAAACATTTAATCAATTAATTATATTATAAAAAATCTTACATTGATCAAAATTATCTAAATATAAACGAATAGTTTAGTATTAATTATTTTATGATTTAATTCTGAAATAATCTTTAAATAATTTCTTACTAAATTCTTTTGCTATTTAAAATTCTAGAGTTTTTGAATTGTTTTCAATTGGACAATCATTTCTGCAAAAGACAATTTTCTTTAAATAAAAATTGATTTCTCAAGGCCATTACTTGTATAATCATCTGGATTAGATAAAACAGAGTTGAGGATAACACTTACAAATCAAAAATATTATTTAATTAATATTAGTTTGAAAATAATCCCTCGTTATTTATGTACACCAATACAAACAAATCTATCTCATATTCAACTTATGTGCCTCCCTAATTACCAGACTATGATGGAGACTTTGTAAAAAATATTGCTCTATTTTTCAATAACACATTCTCATCAATTCTCATAACATAGGTGGGAACTTAAATTGTGATTTCATAATCGCTTTAAGTTCTTTGGGGTTTTGTGAATAGTCAGCAATTGATTTCACATTTACCTTTGTATGAGCTTATGATCCCTGCGAATTTATACTACTTCTTCTAGTTAGTTGTAGGATCAATGAGTTTTGACTACATGTTCTCAGAGGAAGTAGTTTAAACAGTTTTCGATATTCCAGATACAGATGCTTATAATGACAATTTTAGAGATTTTGGATATGATTCTAAGATTGCAATAGAAAACATGGGATTCAATACATTTTTACTATTAATTTCCCCTGCATTGATTGTCATAACGTTAATTATACAGTTCTTTGCAAAGTTAGTTCCAAAGTAATATTTCCTTATATTCAATTTTTTTAGATTTTAGAGTGTAGCTCAGATTTTAGCTTCTAAATTTATATATGCTTTTCCAGTTAGATTATTAATAGAATAGTATTTGAACACACTCCTGAGTTGTATTATAAATTTCTACAATTATAGGTTTGACTAAGGTTTTGGAATTTCTATTTCTAGCTTAATTTCACTTCTACTATTTGTAAGCTAGTAGTTATTAATATTTAATATAGATAATTTGTATTTTTTCACCAACTCTATTGCCGTTTCTTTTGGCTTAGAATGACAAGATATCATTTATAAAATTGAACTAAATTAAGCCATTGCATGAGAATCTAAAAATGAACAAGAAGTGGTCGATTGGTTATTCAATAACTTATTTTATCTTTTAAATTTTTGAGGTAGAATAATATAAAGTTTTAATTATAAAAAAATATATCTCTCATATCTGTTTTTTTTTAAATTTGTTGGCTTTTATATTTAATATGGTAAATTTAAGTCTTAATCGCAATAATATTGATTTATTAATATAAATAAATTTTATTCTATTTATGAATTATAAATAAGGTTGTTTTTAATTTCTATCATTTATATAAATGGAAGAATTTATATTTAATTGAATTACAAAATATATTTATAAGTCTTACTATGTAATTTTTGGTATTTTAATGATTCGGGTTAATTAAGTTAATTTTTAAAGTTTCTTATTGTTATCAACATTACCAATTGTTCTCATAGTATTATATATTAGATTAGTTATTATTAATTAGAAGATCATATTTGTTACAACCGAGATCCCCCCCGCCTCCCCCAGTTTCCCCCTTACCCCCCCATACCCCTCCCCACCCCCATTAAAATATCCCATTTCATATCAAATTTTGTATCTACAGGGTGTAAATCGATCTCCTTCTTGACATCTCGATTATAGTTTATGAAATATAAATTGAAAAACTTTTTCATATTATTTTTAATGAAAGTAAAATTTTTATATACAATGATACAAAAATATTTTTTAAAAATTTTTTGTCCCTTAAATCAACTTCATTCGACATAATTCGAAGAAATAGTATGAGTAATTTTTTAAGTTTTTTCTTATCATAGTATTTAAAAATTTTACTTTCATTAAAAATAATATGAAATAGTTTTTCAATTTATATTTCATAAGCTATAATCGAGATGTCAAGAAGGAGATCGATTAAGACCCTGTAGATACAAAATTTGATATGAAATGGGATATTTTAATGAGGGTGAAGGGGTAGTGGGGGTAGTGGGGGTGGGGCTGGGGAGGGATCTCGGTTGTAACACATATTAATTCATAATTTATTAATATCGTTCTCCCTTTAATTAAAAATTGTGCCGTTATGACATTGAGCCAATTTTCAAAAAGAGATTTATTTATTTGATTTTAATTTCTGAATTTAATTGGCAAAATTTCAACTATTTAAATAATTTATTTATTACTCTCTGTTTTTCATCAGGAGATTTATATTTGTTATTTAGGGAAGTTGTTTGAGTTTATGTGCATATATTTATAGTAATATTTTATTTAATTATATAAAAAAGATTTTTGCTAAAAAAAATATTCTCAGTTTCAAATCAGAATAATTCTGGAATGTTAATATCTTATTTAAAATTTTTTATGATTACAGATTAATTTATTTCTAAGCGAGCTAGGATTTTCATTTAATTTTTTTTTCAGATATTGATAATAGTGATTTATAAAAATGAACTAATACATTTAGAATCAATATATTTAGTATTACAAATATATGATTTATGTAAGACATCATTTATTAGATTTTAAAAATTGTTAACAGAATTCTTTTGGAAATATTCATTAAGATTGGCATTTTAAATTTAAAATTACTGGTTTATTTTTATCAATTTATATAAATCTATCCCCAATTATTTCGATGCTGTTCTTTAATAAGGCTCCCTATCTTCAACTTATGACTTTTTAATTGCTCTCTATTTGCCAGTTTCTATACTTGATTACTGTAATGCCTTTTGAAAACAGGCTTAATAACACGATGGAACTTGTCAATGAAGGATTAGTTTTGTTTACTGCAGAAATATTAAAAATCACAATTATTTAAATTAGATTTAAAATAATTAATATTTAAAGTTAAAAATATTAAAATTCTGAATTATTTCAATCAATTTTTTAATAATAAATAAACCACATTAAACGCGATCAAAAATTACTAGGTTAATTATTTTTAGATATAAGTTTTAATTGATACTATTTACAGATTTTGATCCTAATCCAGAGAATCGCTATATGCTTGGATGGGTTGTACTTTCTGTTATATTTTTGGTTTCTTTTCTAAATATGAGTTTAGAAATTATATAAAATTAAGAGCAAAACAGATTTAATTTATTTGACATAAATTATTTTTATCAGATAAGAATATTAAATATAAAATTATCATATTTAATTGAATTTAAACAAAAACTAAATTTTACTCTAATTTATAAATAAAATTTATTCATACTTAAAAGTTTGTTCGTCTATTAGGCTATATAAGCAATAAGAAAAATAGCTAAGATTTAAATCTAAAAATAATGTACTTTTGTTTTAGAATAAATGCATTTTTTTATGCAATGAGATTAATATTTTTTAAGAACTTGAAACTTTAATAAAAAGTTAAACATTTAGCTGTTTTTTTTTAATTTTATTGATTAGAATTTATAATTTATAATTTAAATCTTAAAACTGAATTTTAACGAAGCTAATTATATAAACATAATCAATTACAAGCTTTATTATTTTATTCAGGTGTTATAGCAGCATAAAAAGTCGCAATTGTAATTAATATGATAAATGAAAATTATAAGATATAAAAAGTGTATTTATATCATAAAACTAAATTGGATATTGAAAATTTAGTAGTGATAAAATTCAGAATGATATTTATAATTTATTAATAATCTTATTTAAATCTAAAAGTAAAAATCTTGCTATTAAAAATTTTCAAAAATTTTCCACTTAATATCGAGAAGTAGCCAAAAATATTTTATTGATGCATTTTCTCAAATAGATTTATATATACTAGCTCAAAAAATGATCATGAAAGAACAAGAATCTTCGAATAGATATTAATTAAAATTTTCCTCTTTTAAAAAACAACTTTAATTAACAGGATCATAAAATAAAATAAATAAGTTTGATTAAATCATGATATTAATCATTAAATAAAATGCATTAATAACAACTATTAACTATCGAATTTTATAATAATTTCAACAATTTCTGTATACCCTATAAATAATACTAAAGTTATTTTAGTATTTATTCTAAATCAGAAATTAAGAAACATTTTCAAAAAACTAAAAACTAATAGTAGCTCCTCCTCGACTTACTAAAATAACTATTTTAAATAATAAGTTATGAATCTTTATCGTTTTACTTAAATATAAATAAAAAGATGTGACAATTGTATCAATAATTATAAAAACTTTCACATCAGTAACTACTAACTCTAATAGTTAATCTCCAATGAGTTTCAATGAAACGAGCTCTAACTTAATCACATAATCTACATAACCAACTCAAACAAGCCTATTCAGTTAAAACAAAAGTTTAAATCATCAAGAATTATAAAGAATAGATAAATAGATTAATCTTATTAATAAAATATAAATAATTGTTGTAAGAAAATGTACATACTATTTTTATATCAATTTAATTTCATTCAAAAAGGTTGATCAATATTGATAAATAAAACTTGCATCAATTGATTTATTTTCCAATTAAATATCTATTATTATGTTTTATATTGCCATTTTAATTAATGTATTAAAAGAATCTCATTAATAGATTATTCTGATAATTAATAAATACAAAAATTAACATTCCATTAATGTTTTTAAAAATTAATACTTATAAACATTTGATCCTTAAATAATTAAAATAATGACATAGGTCAAATTTAGTAATCAGGATTTGATTAATGCACATTTATATTTAAATTTATTTCATTAAATCTTTTTTTTCTTTTTTTATAACCCCCTATAAAAATTCTAAAATCAATTTATATTAATAATATTAAAAATTCAAAGACATAGAGATTAGATACTTTCAATGCGATTGATAATTATCCAGGATCATTGTTATATTTATTTTAAGACTTTGTTTGTTTATATATTTTGTAATAATATTTTATTTTCATTGAGATAGAGTAAATCTCTGAAAATGAAATTGAGCTCAATAAGGTCAGCTTATCTAAAAAATAAAAATATAAATGATCTACCAAATCTTAAAGTCGTGGATATTCACAATAAATTTTTAATTTAATGCAATTATTTAAAAAATACTTGAAAAATTAACTAAAAAGGTTTATGAATATGATATTACAAAAATAAAAATACGACGAATATAAATTGAGATTACAGATGATGGCTAAGAAAAATATTTAAAAAATTTATAAATTGATGGTTCAACTACAAGAAATTAATAAAATTAGAATTAATCAACAGCGAAAAACATTAAAAGAGTGAATTTTAATTTTTGATGTTTAGAATCTATGACTATTACATAAGTTTCAATTACTTTTTATTTACAAAAATAAATTAATAAACTTAAGTTATGTAATTTTAAATTATATTATATCATTCAAGGGATTTCTCTTTATATAATTAAAATTAGAAAATTAAACTTTCGCAAAATAAAAAAAGCATCAAGAAAAAAGTTTTATTGATTATTTTTGCATGTCACATCTCAGGTAATTAAATGAGTTACAATAAATAATATAGATAATTAACAAATACAATCTAATTTATTTGATACAAAGATTTTGAACTAAAAATGCTTCAAATGTTATTTACCTCTAAAAATATATTTTTTAGCACTTTTTAATCAGTTTAGCTAAATTGAATCATTAAGAAAAAAGATTGTTTGAATATAAAATCCCTTGATTCTATTAAAAAATGAAAAAAAAGAGATAAGAAGAATCAGATCAAGTTTTATTGCTAAAATAGAAATAATTAGAATAATATATTGATTATTAACTGATCAGAAATTAAAATTGATTCCAGCAATATTTAAAACATTAGTAGGATCATTAAAATTTAAAGTGAAAACCATTTTTACCAATTAAATTTAATTTTTATGCATCTATAAAATTAATTGCCAACAATATAACAAAGACTCCTGAACCTACCACTAGTAAGTAGATTTATCTATACTTTATTCATTTTCTTCTATATTTACCCTTAATTCCAGTCTTAAATGAATTAAGGGGTTTTAGATACATTTTAACTATAATTTTAAACAGTATATCATAGTTTGAAATTGAATTTAAGCATAATTATTTATTTGAGATTTTAACAATGTATTCTGATATCTATAATTTTAGTTTCTATGATTTGTAGATGTTTATTAAATATAATATTAGCGAATTTTATTTCCAAAAGATTGAAATTATAAGTAATAATTTGAATTAATTTTTTTATCCATAATTGCCACAATAATAAAAAAATCCAACTTTTGACAAAAAATATTATTTATAAAATGTGCATCAAAAGTATCTTAAATTTTAATAAAATTAAATGATGCGTTAAAAATACATCCATTTCAATAATTTTTGAATATTAACTTGGATTGAAGTTTAATATTATTAATTAGGATATTTTCAAATTTTACAGCTTAAGAATCAATGGAGTTATTTTAATTTGGATTATTTTATCTATAAGATCTTTTTTATATTATCAAAAATATTAGGCATTTATGAGCAATTTAATTATATAAATACAATTTAATGATATTTATCTTCAATATTTTGATTTTCAGTCCTAATTATTAAATTAAATTGCTTATATTTTAAATATTCATGGAAACTAAAATAATTAAATATTGAATTTGTTTAAGAAAAGGCTGTCCACTTAATTTTTGAGGTTTAGAGTACTTAATTGATTTAAAGTGTTTATTAAAATCTAATGAACGATATATTAGTGATAATTAAAATCATAATTTTTATGGCCTAATGATTATTTTTGAGTAAAATTGCAAACAAATGAAATTGTTGAAAAAGAATTAACAAAAACTAATATTAATTAATAGTAATTTTTTAATTAGAATATTAATTTTAAATGTTTAAATTTAATCTCTAATATAGAGAAAAGTTAAAGTTTATTTGATTTAAAAATCTTTACTCTTTTTTATTTAGCTTATTTTTTAATGAATTACAATTAAATTTAAAGCATAACTTTCTATTTTTATCTGTAATTAACAATATATTATAATTTTTGTTGAAACTGTTCGGATTTTAACACCAGGACTAAAGCCAACCAGGTAAATTATAATCATATAGTTTTATCTCTTTATTTTTGAGATTTAGAGACATTAATCTTTTCTCATAAACAAATATAACATCAATATCTATATTATTTCAATGAATATGAAATTTGATAGTTTATAAATTATAATTTACTTAGAGTAAAATGTATTTTACAAAATTCCTCAATTTAATCCATGGAATCGCAACACATAAAAATTAACTAATAAGTGCATGGGTTTTTTTATGGTAACTTTGAGAAATTAATGATATAAAAATGAGATTATTTTTAATTGTAATAGCGCAATACTATCTTTAATTTTACTTTTAATTATAAAGTCATCCAAGATCTTAGTTTTACCTTAGGCAAAATTAATATATAATTTTATTTAAATTTTATTCTATTTTTAAATACTCAATTCATTTTATAGTAGTATTAAATATTTTTTTATTTAATAATTTGCTTTTAAAATTTCCATTATAAATCCTATAGTGTTGTATAGGTTAAAAATAAAAAAGTTCAAAGCATTTAATACTCAAAAATATATTAGGATATGAGATAAGACTGCTGAATATTAATATAAAAAAAACTACTAAAAATGATCCTGAAAAATAAAAGATATACCAAAAGCATTAGAAATTACATAGCTACTTCGATATTTGCTATTCTTATGTAAGTAACATATTCTTAATATAATATTTATTAGGTTTTCTTGGCAGAATTGAGCTGAATAGTGCTTTTCTTTAATAAATAAATATATTAAGTTTATATTACAATTATTTAACTATTTTCACCTGACAAAATCATGTTAAGTTTTGGATGCGGATAAAACTGTACTTCCTCTGGAGACTATTTATAAAAAACTCGTATTTACAATGGATATTATATGGCTAACAATAAAAACACTAAACCTATTAGGTTCATATATAATTTCTTTCATTAAATAAATTTACTTACTCTATTAGTGTTTTTTAAAAAGTCTATAAATAGTAAAGAAGGGCCACTTATTAGAGCTTCAAAAAGTCAAGATAATGAATGATTATTTTTATAATCAAAATTCATGGTCTATAGCTTATATTTAATTAAATTAATTTTTTAATTACACTATCAAGTTCTCATTTATATTTAGACATATTGTAAGATAAACATGAAAATATACCTTCAATAACTTATATTAAATACACTGTAAATTTATATATTAATTCTTAACATACAAAAGTATTTATATTTAATTAATTTTATTTTTAAAAATCAAATAAAAATTAAAAAATAGATTAAAAATTGTAGAAAATTAGGTTTGGACATCGTATTAATCGAAATAAATATAAATTTTCTATAAATTGTTTATTTTGTAATTGCTGCTAAATTAAGATTTAAAAAATATAATTTTATTGTTAATTCATAACATATAGTACTAAAAATTAAGCGATAATTTATTCTTTTGGTTTAAATGAATATTTGTCCATTGGTGAAACTTAAATTTATTTTGTATGATATTCAAACCTCAAAAAACATTTCATCATTCTTTTTGATTAATTGATTGATAATAATAGTATTATTCATTGGTGAATTAATGAAGTGTAATTTTTAAGCAAATAAATTTGGATTTTAATTTATAAAGTCTGATTGTATTTGAGAGTAGCTTTTTGTTAAGACTTTGTTTTTACATAATATATCTTTTATCTATTGAATAAATTACAATATGCAGAATTGTCTTTTCAGATATTTATGAAATATAATAGGAACTCTGTAAAATATATTGAAACTAATTATTTAAATAAGGAAACCTTATGATGAACAAGATGGAGCTAGTTAATCATTAACAAAAAATGTAAGTTACAAAAATAAAATTTAAACTTTATGGATTTTTTAGTGGTGGTAATGATAGTTTGTGAGTCATGCATAGAATTCATAAGGTCAGATCGAGAGTATTTTAACATGTTGCTGACAATCTGTTTAATAGTAGAGTGGAAACATAATATAGCTGTTTGAAATATTATTATTCCATTTTCATTTCAAGTTTTATATTAAAATTATGGGGGAAAGTTTACTGCACTGGTTTATTATATAAAAAAAAATTAGAAAAGTTTCCTGCACTTTTTTAAATTTTAAATTATTATTTTTTTAATTAAATCAATATTTATAACAACTATCAACCAACTTCAGGACTTATTTCATTGTTGTATTTATACTTTAATTTATTAATCAATAGTCAATATCTCTCTTCAAATTCCAAAAATCTGACATTTTCCATCTGATATATGTAGGTTCTGTCTCTTAAATTTTATATTGCTTTACTATAGTAATTCCAAATATTATATCCATTTGTTAGTGTAATTCTGATTCAATTTATCTTGTTCTACCATGCCTATATAATGTTATACTATATTTCTTGAGCTACTTCAATGATGAACAATATGCTCTTAATATTTAATGGGTCATAAAAATATTAAATTTGTTTATTTATGTAAAATTTATTAAATTTAACATAAAGAAAAAAACAGTGCAGGAAACTTCCTCGCCAAAACTTCCCCCAATTATTTATATTTATATTTATTTTACATATACCTATTAATTTTTTTCAAAATTACATTTTTTATTTTATTTGTTTTGACTCTTAAATGAATTTAATATATTATTTGTAATCATTATTTCTGTTATTATTTAATTCTGTACGAAAATTCAATAGTGAACAAAGCAAGCCAATTTATTTCTCAATAATTATTTTAAATACAAGTTCCTGACAGTAGGTGTCGTTTGCCTTTATGTCTGGAATATCATTTAATTAACTCGCTATATCTGTAAATCTTCAAAATTTGTCGCAAAGTGCTTGTTTTCTTTAATCTATACACGAATTAATTGAAGTCCTCCAGTATTTCCTTTTTGATGTCCTTATGCTTTATCAATGTGAATACAGTGGAATTATTTATTTAATATATTACAAGTTTTTTTCGTTCTTTTAGAAAATTTACTTGATAAATATCTTCTATTACAACAAATAAAGCACTAATATTGAAGCCTATTTATAATTTCATTAAAGAGAATCCTGAAGATTCTGTCTAAATTCTATTGAGACTGACTACTTCCACTTTAATGTAAATATTACCTCGTGCGAGTAAAATAAATAAGAAATTTTTCTATAAAATTCTCAGTATTAACTTAATTATATATAAAATAAAGAGAACATTAGGCTAATCACTATTTTTTATGACTGCGTAAAATTTTAATTTATTTTTCATCTAGATATTACGATAAATTAATCTAAAAAATGATGTTAAAAATTTTAAATCTTTTTTCACAGCTCTTTATATCAGAGTAAAAACAGAATTTCTTGAATAAACTCACATGAATAAATATAATGCAATATCTATAAAAGATAGTTTTAATTTAAAAATAATTTTAAGAATCTTTTTTAACTCAATACTAATACTAAAAGGCTTACAACTTTCAAAATTTTGTGTTTTACAGATTTTTTACATAGATAGGTTTGAGTTATACATGAATTTATTATAAATATTATTCGCCATTTCTTATTAGCAAATTAAGTATAAATTCAACTATATAAAAATTATAGTCATAGAAACAACCATTAACTAACAAATAATCACTTAAAAGTATATGCTAATTAAAAATTGTTCACTTCAATAAAATGAAAGAATTTTGGAGATTTTGATTTTTAATATATTAAATTTATCTGTCTTTCAAAAAATTAAATATTATTTTAAAGTATATTTTTTCTCATTTTTCTAAATTAGTTATTAATTTAAGAATTCTTATTTGTTTATTAAAAATATAAATCTTTAAATTAATGATATCAATATTATTTATACATGTCATAGTTCTGAAAATAAAAAAAAATAATAATTTATTATATTATATGAAACTATATCAACTGATCTTTTTGCTGAAGCTAATTTCTCTACAAGTGACTACTCTAACTACTGGACAATATCTTCTTTAGCATTTATACTTAGAACAGATTATTGGTATGAGATTTCTTTCCATACCTAATAATTCAATACTTCATTAAACTCGTATTCTATTGATTTGAAGTCATTATATTATAATAAATAAAGCAATGACAAAGCTAATAATTGAATTTTTACTTTTCTTATAAGGTATTCTTAATTTAATTTTTTATTGGAAAAGAATAGTGTAATTAATCTGTATTTTTTCAAACATCTATCAAAAGAGTTTATGAATAATTCTGACAAGTAAGTAATTGAATATGGGGGGAAAACATTCAGAAAGTAGGTAAGTAATAAAATGAAGAAAACCTTTTTCTTCTTTTCATTAATAAACATAATATTTAATTGGACCAATCTAACAATTAAAATTAAGTTAAACCCTGTAAATAAATTTCATAATAAAAAGAGTATCGACTAGGGTAGGGTTATTAGTATAGAACAGATATGTATGGGAACATACTCTTTCTTAAATCATATGATAAGGTTGTCTGTTTTGATTTTTATAAGGATAGATTTATTGCTAAAATAGTATAAAATAATATTAAAAATTTTTAAATAAACAAAAGTCAATCATTATAGAATAAAATAATGAATTACTTGATTTAAATAAATATGAATTAGTTAACATATTATTTATAAAAATGAAGATGATCATAATAAAAATATATCAATTAAGTTAAAATATTTTTTAAATAAACTTTGTATATTTTTAATATAATTTTTTTCTGCTAAAATACATATAAAATTTATACTTTAATTTGTTTTATTTATTAAATATAATTAGTATTGTTTAATTATAGAAGAAATACAATATTATTTAACAATGCCTCGTCTTATATAAATAATTATAACAAAATTTAGAATAATTAAAGTCTTCCTCGCTTTCTCATGATAATAATTTGGAGATTTATATAAATTAATATACAAAACTAAATAATAAGAATTATATCAAATAATTTATTGATAGAAATTTATATTTAAATAAATACCTTATTAATTATATCAGTTTGATTTAAAATAGCTTGTATGACTTAGAAAATTATTTTGTAATTTAAACATAAAAATATATGCGAATATGCCCTAATCATTATTAGTAAAAAATAAAATTTATGACTTCGTTGTCATGAATAAATACCCAAATTTATGAGATTTTTTAATAATTTAATTAATTATTGCGTTTTTTATATATTAAAACTGAAATAAATAAATTCAAATTTCTTATCCATTAATCAAAATTTATATTTATTTTGCAATTTAAGTTAAATTATAAATATTATTTATTTATGAATTACTTATTTAATTCATATATTTTTATCATTAAACTGTTAAAGCTATATATTTTCAAATAAATTTTTTTTTTTTTGAATGTAAATGATGGTACAATGTATAATAAATACTCGGTATAAGCTTGGAATGTTGCTATCTAGCTATTATTTAAATAAATAGTTTTAATTATTTACTATTTTAAAATTACTGTAAAATAATTTAATATTAAAAAATTAAAATACTGGAAAAGTTGAAAAATATTAAATTAAAAAGATTAACTTTGCCTTGTAAAATTAAACAATTATAAAAAATAAAGATAAAAATATTTAAAGCTGTAAATTTAAAAAGTTTTAGATATATATATATAAATATATATATATATATATATTCTAATTTTGCTATTGAATTTAACTTATCAATTGCTATTATATATCTTAAGTTTCTCATTCTTTTTCGATAAGGATATTCATTCAGTAATAAAATTTATTAATCAAAAATTCAATGAAACAATATCAATATTTACTATACTAAAATATTAAGAAACTTTTATTTATAGTTAATTATGGATAAGATTAATGAGCAATTTTTAACTTTTTGTCAATTAGTTATTCAAAGGTTTTTTTTAGTTTATTTATGTAAATATAGTTTTTATATAGATGAGATTAAACTTTACTTCACATTTTGATTTTAAAATAACATAATAAAATTAAAAATAGACTTTATTATGAATTGAAACTTTGTAGAAATAATCCGAAAACTAATAAAACATTTCTTATTGAATTTTAAACAATCTTTATAAACTAATTAATTAAAATTCAATCTATTCATTTAATTTGCAGATTAAAATTAATAATAAATTTATATGCTTTTGAAATAATATATCTAAAGAGTTTAGAGGAAGTATACATGATCTAGTTCTATTCTGTTACTTCAATAGCCAAGCTCAATTTAACAGCCAGTCCTGTTTAATTCTTAATGCAAGGAATGAGAATAGATTAAAAAGGTTTCCCTGCAAAAATCGTACATCATTTTAATTAATATTCTTAATGATTTTAAATTCAATGTATAGAATAGTATATAAATATATATTTAAATTTTATAAATTTTGATAAAATAGAATAATAATTTAAGTTTTTTAAATAAATTTAAAGATTTTACATCTAATAGGCTCAAGCTTGTATTTGATTTTCTCTGTTGAAGATATTATAAAATATAATAAATAATTACTAATAGTATTTATTTGAAATTAAAAATACTCCATATATTTATTTTTGCATTATATGTTTAAATTACATCATCATTTTTTTATATAAAGTGAAGTAAATTATAAATTTTATCATTTTAAACTTTGCAATAGTATCTAAACATGGGGGGTGTATAAAATTGTCACTTCTATAAAATAAATAAGGTAAAATTATTTTATCGAAGTAAATTTAAAGTTTATTAAGAATTTCATTTATAGGTTTGATAATAACCTATTCGAAAAATTCATAATAAATGAAAATTAATAGGTTTAAGGATATTGAATTTAAATTATCTCATAAATATGTTTGAAAATTTTAAAGCTACTCTGACTGCCTTATTAATTTAGTGACTAAGAAATAAATTATTTTCTGGGAACATATCACCTTTAATATTAGTTACAAGGGCAAATTCTTAAAAAGCTATTTTTAGATTGTTTATTTTGTTAAAATAAAGATCCATATACATAGTAGTCTTTTAATTAATTGTAGTTTCTAAACTTAAAGAGAGGTTATTTGAGAATGTGCCCTAGCGATAATTAATATAGGTTATAGAATTCTTCCAGATATTAATAATTTATTTCTTATATGCCAAATTATATACAGTAATAGTGACTTGGAAACTTTAAAAAATATTTGATAAGATAATTCCATTTCATAATTTTCTAGAACCATTATATATTTACTTATTTGCATTTATGTATACTTTTATAAAACCTGTAAAATTAAATAGTTTACTTGTTTTAAAATTGGAATACGAAAAAAATGTTTTAACTTGTGAAATTTTAAATCAAAAGTTGTTAGTCTAATAATAACAAAATAAAAATAATGCAAGCATTCCTTAAATACTTTTATTAAAAAATAATGTTTTTAATATATATTCTGAAAATATAGCTATCAAGAAAATTAGCATTAAAATTTATTATAAAAATTGTTTTTATACAAAAATGAGGATGTTATTAAACTACCACAAACAAAGACTGGAGTATCTTAAATTAAAAATTATATATACTCTTAAATTTATTTAAGATATAAAATAAGAAATTTGTGAGTACTTTTTTCATCACCACACTTCTTAATATAATTTATTAAAAAAATATTCATTAACTAATTAAATTTGAGTTAAAATTTTTAATAAAACTATATAAAAATAGTTCTTATCAACTTTCAAGAATTTTAATAATAGATTTAAATTTATTTTATAATATTTTTGCCTAAAAAAGTTATATAATTAAATTAAAAGTATTTTTAAATTGATTGACTCATAGTGTTTACTATTTGGTTTGAAATTTGATATTTTAATATTACAATCAAGATTATTATATATAACAAAATTTGTCACTTTTAGGAATAATAGAAAAAAACGTGAATTTTATGTTAAAAATTCATTTATTTCTTCTTAAGAGTTGATAAGTACTATTTTTTCTACTTTTTAGTGATTTTCAGCTCAAATTTGAAGAGATATTTGAATATTTTAAATGAAATTTTACTGATAAAAGTGTAATATTTAGACAGGCACAACCCAATAATTTTTATATTTCTTATTATATAAATGTAAATATAAAAAAACTTCTTATTATTTTGTAATTATGATAATTTTTTATTTAATATATAGGAGTAGTGAGATTCAATTTACCAGATAACAAAATATACACCTCATACACAATTAAACCTCATTAAATTTGTTAATTTAATTAAATTATCTATTTAAAAATTGAAAAATATACCATTAATTTTAAAAATTCTTTTTGAAGAAATCTAAATTTTAATGCTTATATTATATATTATCATAGTATTAGTCTTTTTTATTTCCTAAAGTCCAATCATTGTGTAAAAATCAATTTTATTATATGTCATATTCTTTAAATTATTACGCTCATAAAGTCTTCTATATTTTTTAAATTAGTAAAGTAAGTTAGTATAAACTAAAGGTCAGGGGATTGTTATAATTATAAATTTTAGATTTTATGATAATTTTTAGTAAATTACAAATGCTCAAGACATAGTGGCTCCATTGCAAACATCAACTTCACATGGCTGCCTGTTAAGTATTTTTCAGATTTATTTTATCAATATTGAACAATGGTAAATTTAAATCCATGGGTATATATAGACTGCTCGATTGAAGGACCTTGATCAGAGTCAGGTCGAATATGTGAGGCCACCTCATATCTATTACAAGATTGAGTAGAGAAGACCAAGATCTTTCGCTGGTAATAACCGTTGGCGGGTCTGGGGTTTGAGCCAGGCGTCTTCTCCTGTTGGGCAAGCTGCCACCCACCTGCCGACCTGATTGTTATCTATTTTTTTAATTATAAAGATAAAATTAAAGTTTTAAGCAAAAATATATTTAAAATTTTTGCATCATCATTTTGTTGTCTTTTCAAATGTGGAAATCTAAAATTTATACAAATTTTCTATAAAAATATCATTCTACTTTAATTGCAAGAGTTTTAAAAATAAAATTATGGATATTTCAGTGATATTAAAATAAGGGGAAAGTATTTTTTTTAGAGATTAGATTATTTATTAAATCTAAATTTATATTTATTATTATTTTTGAACAAAGCAAGTTTACAATAAATAGTTATTTTAGAAGCTCATTCTTGATGATGAAATATTATTATATTGAAGTTAAATAGAAAAAGGATAACAATAATAAAATTAATGAAAATAAATAGGGTTGAAAATCTAACCCATTCTATATTATGTGGAACCAATGAGCATTATTTTTTATAAGCAAAGGAAATTCACAAAACCTTATAACAACCTAAATTCGTTAACATTATTAATTTTAACATCTAAAATCATTTTTAACAATATTTTCGTAATAAATATAAGTTACTTGAAAAAGTACCATAAATATGAATATTCCTTATTTAAATTAACTAATAATTCTTAATTCTTAGTGTATTTAACGTTGATAAGAGCACTTTTGTTGAATACATTTAAGAAGTTGATTAAATTGGT
Source organism: Oxytricha trifallax (assembly GCA_000711775.1). Lineage (NCBI taxonomy): Eukaryota > Ciliophora > Spirotrichea > Sporadotrichida > Oxytrichidae > Oxytricha > Oxytricha trifallax. The sequence goes on along the minus strand of ARYC01001384.1, from coordinate 61,633 downwards.
TAGTGTTTGATAAAAAAAAACTAAGAATAATTAAAAAATTAACGATTATATATAATCGTATTTTTATCTCTAATATTTCTAGTAAAATTGATACTTCCTTGACAATCAAATTAAATTATTTTCCAAAGAGAGATTTTAGAAGAATTGAAAGTTTCGATTGATATTGAGAGAGTTGTTACTAAAAATATATAGAGAAAAGATGCCAAAGAGCGATCTTATCTAAAATTATATGCTTTTAATAATAATAAATATTTTACAACTTTATCATGGAGTGAGGCAAATAAAATAATATTTAGATAATGATTGGGATAATAAAAAAGCTATTTTGAAAATTTTAGTTTAAAGAATTGAAGCTTTAATTTAATTTCATAAAATTTCTTAGGATACAATTTATGCGTTAATTGCCGCAATATATAAATAATTAGAAATAAATTATAGTTCATTAAAAATTAAAAAGTTTTGAATAAATGGTACATTTCCAGGCTTCTTCCAATATTCTTTATTTTTATATTGACAATGAAATATAAATTATTTAAAATACTATTTTATTACAAATATTCAGATTATGAAGATCATCCAACAGAGATTAACACAAGATATCACTCTATTTTAAACTCAAAAGAATTCTATCAGTTTTATTTATTTATTAAAAATATGCAAGTTCATGTACTCATGTTATTTATATTTAGGGTTTAAATTTTTAAATAATCAACTAATACCACAACTATAAGAAAAGCAAATTCTTTTAAGAATTATGAATAATCTTAAAGGAGGCAAACAACCTCCTAGTAAAAATTAAACTTTCTTAAAATTACTATTACAACACATGATAGTTAAAATTCATATTTTACTAGACATTAATATTTCCTTGTTAATATTAAATAATTTTTTTTCAGATTATTTTAATATTAAAGCTCCTTAATATGATTTATATTACATATAACTGTTACAAAGTATTTTTTCAGCTTAATTTAATTACCTTCAATAGTTATCTGCTTTTAAAAACTTATTTTCCAATTAAAAATTATATGATTGCTACCAAAATAAAAGGCTTTATTTTATTATTTATCTTATCATCATGACTTATGATGACAGCAAATAGTGTAAATGTATTATAATCATTAAGGAGATTTATTATTATAAACTTATGCTACATTATAAGTGGGTTAATTACGCTTCATTTATATTTGAATCTTATTTTTTAGTAACTCTTCAATTAATATGTTACTTTACCATTTAATTATGGGCTATTTTACAATAAATAGACCACCATTAAAATCATATATATTATCATTAAATATTAAATTAAAATAAATATTTAACTTTAATAATTAATTTTTATATGTAAGTTGAGTGTTTTTATTATGGCAAGGAATCATAATGATTCTTTAAACGAGATATATTCCAAGAATTATTTTAATATAAATTGATAAGGAAATGTGAATCTTTTTGATAATATTTACATTTTAGATTTAAATTGATGAATTTATAAAACATTTTGAGTTTATAATATGTAGGTCTTCTCAAAGAAATTAATACAGATCAAATTTAATCCACAATCTCAACTTTATATATATTTTTTAAATAAAACTGTTAAAAGCTACAGGATCATTACTCCAATGCCAACAGATTTAGTTAAATCCAAAAAATATACAAAATCTTATTTTTTAAAATCAAATTTAAGTCAAATTTAACCAGAAAGTTATTATTTTCAAGATTCAGTAGGTTAATTAAAATATAATACTATTATAATTATTTGGTTACTCTAGTAATTTATAAAAAGGCCTTGTAATATTAGATTTATATCTATTAAAATAACCAAAGAAAAGATATCGCTAAATTAAATATTAGAACTTTGGAAATTCATATAAATATTTTTTTCGCAAAATGAAAATTCATAAATCCTACAAGCATAAAATTTATACGAGAACCATAAAAGGCATTTCGAAACCAGGCAGTATAAAAATTTTCCTAAATACTTTAAGAAAATTATCCAAAGAGTGTCTTAGAGTAATCTATATCACTCTAGTGCAAATGCAATAATCTCTTTTTCTATGCAATATACTATATTGCTTTTCGGATTAGTAGCACTTTATTCTATAAATAAGGAAGCTAATCTTTTTTTAAATAGATCATGCAAAAGCTTTGAGGTTTAATAAATATCAATTTATGATATTAAAAAAATAAAATGGAATATTTAATTAATTCTCATTTTTCAAAATTAAAAAATAAGATTAATAAAGTTAATTAAAAAAAACAGAGTAATGGCCCCCTGATGGGGCCGCTAAAATTTTTTTCTCTTTATCTAATTTAATGTTTTAAAAATGATTAAAACATCAAAATAGCATTTTATAACAAATTAATTAGGCAAAAATGAATTTTTGAAGAAATCTAAAGCAACCCAGACCATATTAATATTTCAAATTAACTTTATAAAAACATTAGATTTTTAAAACATATTAACATTTTTTCTAATTAATTTAATGTATAATATTTTGGTAATTTCACTAATATAATTACTGATATAATGATTAACTGTTATAATAGCATTTAACATAATCTTTGAGATGTAATGATCTATAAATTAACATTTAAAAAAGCATTTAATACTATTATAACAGTTAATCATTATATCAGTAATTATATTAGTGAAATTACCAAAATATTATACATTAAATTAATTAGAAAAAATGTTAATATGTTTTAAAAATCTAATGTTTTTATAAAGTTAATTTGAAATATTAATATGGTCTGGGTTGCTTTAGATTTCTTCAAAAATTCATTTTTGCCTAATTAATTTGTTATAAAATGCTATTTTGATGTTTTAATCATTTTTAAAACATTAAATTAGATAAAGAGAAAAAAATTTTAGCGGCCCCATCAGGGGGCCATTACCCAAAAAACATAAAAAAAATAATAAAATAATTTTACTATGTATGATGAATTTATTTTTATAGCAAGAAATTCTTATCTTTAAATTGTAAATTGAGCTTTTAATCAAGTAATTAAATAGAACATTTTTAGGTAAAAATTAATAAATTTTATATTTATTTGGGAGGGGAAATTTAATTTCAACTAAATTTTTTATATATAATTTTTATTAATTACATATAAATATTGTAATTACTAATTTTCTAACTCATTAATGGCAAGAGGATTTAGGATAAGCTAAACACCTTTTAATAATAAAATAAAATTATTTATAAAATAATAACTTTAGATATAGTAAAATATTGTTTCTTAAACTTACTAAAAAAAATAATAGAAAAAAAGTGAAAATAATAATTAAAATATTGTTTTATATGTAGATCTCCGAAAATCTTCATGAATAGTATGTCAAATTGCTTGAATCCCAAGTTAATAAAAATCACTAAAGGTGATTAGAGTTGTCAAAAATTAAAATAATAAAAAAGAATATATTAATAAAAACAGAATAAAATTTTACTAAACAGGAAACTTCCCTGAAAAAATTGCTTTTCGTAAACATCGACAGGAACTTCCCCTCCATTTATTAATGTAAAAGTTATTTATTAATAGTTCTTTACTTAAATATTTTAAAGATATTAAAAATAATAATAGGAAATGAATTTATATAATAATATTATTATTAATTAAAAAAAAGTCCTATAATATTTTTTGTTTAAGTATCGTCGTACTCTTCTGGAATATACATTGATTATAAAATTTTAATATTTAAGTTATATTTATATAATAGAACTAAATAGACAGTAAAATTAGATTAAAAATTATATGGTATTAATATTAAATATGAACAAAAAATTATGTGCTTTAGAGAAAATCCAATTAATTTTAAATTTACTAAATATAAATTTTTTAAAAAATTTCAATGAATATTAAATTATATATTTTGTAGATTAATCTATAAATATTTTTTAAAACATCTATGGAAAACTGTAATCACAATGATATACTTATGAAAAATATCTCGTATAATTAGTGAATAAATTATTTATAATTACAATTTTTGAGGATAAAATATGATTAAAATTTATTTGATTGTGTTGCTAAACAAATAGGAATCGGTATATTTGAAGGCTCTTCATTTAATATTATATCTTCATTTTTTCTAATTACAAACAAAATTCAAAATGTTATCTATCTTAAATTATGAATTATTGAAATTATTTATTTGGCAAATTTATTAATTGATTGTCTGTAATAGGAGTCATAGATTTTAATTAGACAGGAACAATACAAAAAACATTTGAGGATGAATATTAAATTTAATATTGCTATAATATCAATACATTTTAAAGTTTTTAATCAAAATTAATAAATATTATCAAGTGAAAATATTACTGAACATGTAAAAATATTAAATGAAAAAGAAAGGTAAAAAAAAGTAAATAAATATAAATTATTGATGTTAGTCTGACTCTAAATTTTTTTTGAAAGTTATATTATAAATTATATATAATTTTGGAGGAGCTTCGTGTTTCATAATACTTAAGATTAAGAAGGTCTATAAATTTTTATTAATTTATTTAAACTAATGAAAGATCTTTATGATATCTTTTATTATTCGTTATACTAAAATCACTGCTGAGAATATAATATTAGTTATAGCTTATAATAAATTATAATATTGTTTGAACTATTCTAGCTTTAAGTTTTAATTTATTTGTTTCCAAAAACTTATAAGTGAAAAATAACCTTACCAAATTATTATAATTAATGAAAGAAAAACTAAATTTTGTTTATTAGATTATAATAGAAAATCGACATTAATCTAACTAAAAATATTAAAAATATCTTTAAATTTATTATTTTATTCTTATTATTGTAATAATAATTATATTTTATATCAAAATATCTATATCTCTCTAATTTTAGTTATTCTATGGAGCTAACCTTGGAGTTTAATTATCGTTCACCTATTATAGTAGTAATTTTTTATTTCAAACTTAGTTTAATTTATTGAATTTTACTCTCAAATTTTGATATTAAAAATAGAATAAGTAATTTAATAATAGCATTTTTTATTATTTATGTAGATATATCTAAAATAATACTTTAGATTCATAACTATAAACACTGGTTTACTATGTGGGTATATCTATTATAGCACAAATCCAGCGTATCCCATCAACCAAGACATAGGAGTACTTGTTCAGAAATCTCCTTTAAATTTAAGTTATGAATCACATTATATTTAAATATTTATGGGTTTAAGCCAATTTTTTCTTAAAAAAATTCCATGTTAAAATTAGCTAAAGCAATGTTATGCAATCTATAATAATTAAATTAAATAGTAAGCTATTGAAAATTTGAATAATAAATTTATATTATGCTATGAAAAATTAAAAATGAAAAAGAAATTGAATTTAAAAATATATGTCTAAATGAATAAATCAATTAAAAGTTTTAAGGTTTAGATTTCGATACTAAATTTAATATAAAATTTTAACTAAAAATAAATATCTTAAATCAAATTCTTCATTTTAATTTTAGTCGCATATTGTTGAAACGTAATGAATATAACAGTATTTTAAAAAGATTATAATAAAATTATTTTGCAAATATTTTCTCTAAGTTAATTATATTTTCTTCTAATCAACCAAGTATATGATAATTTAAAAAATAGTTTAGGAAATATTGAATAGCATCATTTTTTTTAGAATCAATTCTGATATAAAAATTCAATTAGATTTAGATTTATTTGAATTAATAACTTCATGTTAAAATTTAATATATTATCGAACATGAATTTTTAAATTTAAGAAATTAAATCAAAATACCATATAACGAAATGTATTTATATTATTCAAGATTAAATAAAAAATGGATTAGACTAAAAGAATTTGTAAAAATCTGCTCTTCAAAAGTTCAACAATTCTCATCATATAAATAATCTGGTTAGTGTTGATTTTGTTATATTTTTTCATTAAATTGCTAAATAGACCTCCATAAATAGTAATCATTCGTTGTTTTAAAGAAATATCAAACATTTTGATAATTAGATTTTATTATTTTTGGTACTCTTATTTCACATAAGAATCAGTAGTAGTTATACATTTGAATAATAAATTATACAATCTACATATTCAAACACTTCGCTTAAAAAGAATAGTTTTGGGAATTCAATTTATTGTGGTAAGAATGTGCATTTATAAAAAACTTAGTGTTATTAATCAAACAATTGCAACAAAAAGTCTCATAGTTATTTTATTTTAGCACTTAAAGATTAAATTAACTTTACTTATAATAAATAAAGGCAGTTTTTTCTAATTTTTATTTCTCATATTTACCGATGTTTTGTATTTTATCAATAATGAATAATATATTGGAATTTAAGCTTTTTTTAATTAAGATAAAATAAATTTTTACTGATTCATTAAGACACTAAATTACTTGTCCTGAACTGTTATAATCAATAAAATACTTATAAATTAGAAAGAATTGCTTTTAATGGTATCAAATATCGTCATCAAATTTTCTCTTTCATTTTATTTACGTAATTAATTATTATAAATTTTTTGGTGAAAAACCTTTATTTTTTCGATATGGAGTTTAATTAATAATTATTATTATGGTTTAAACAGTTCACATATTATTAAATATATAATATGCTCTCTTAAAATATAATTACTATGGTTTGAGACTAGTACGATGGATTATGTTTCGATCACTATATTAAAAAAGTCTCAATATTCCATAAATTGTGATTAGATTAATTACATTATACAAACATTTAACAAAATTGGTTTGACTTGAAGATTTTTATAAAAATTACTACTTTTTTCTTAAATATAATACTATATCTAATATATCATTTAAAACAGTTCATTGTTATTTCATGATATACTTTACTGCATTATTTGTTAATTTTTTCATTTTCTATTTTCAATTCCTTTTATATAATAACTTTCTTTTTTTTTAAAAAGAGTATGTAATCTCAATTAAAGTAACACAAATAAAACTGTTCTTATAATGCTTAAATTAAAAAGCAAATGTAATTATTTTATTTCTTTTATTTAAATAGTGATTCCTTATATAATCTTTAAAGTTTCTATTATTTTTAATATATTTATTTTATATAAATATTAAATAAATTATAATAAAAAATAATATATAAAACATCCCTTTCTAATAAATTAAATAAATCTAATAAAATTAGAGAGTAAATTCAATTATTCTTTATTTAAATATTAAAATACCAAAGCCATATTACTTTTAAATGGGGACACCGGATACGAGACCAGTTGAAGTTCTTAATGAAAATTTATACATCAAGATGTCGAATAATCATTCCAAATAATATCCTTTAACAACTTATTTTCTCTAAATTAATTTTTTTTAATTTCAAATCATTATTTATTAAATTACTTAACTTAGAAGTTTTTAAAAATAAGTTTATCTTATATTTAAATCTTTGTGCTCTTAAGAGATTTATAAAGTGTAAATATAATTGATATAAAAAACAAAATTTTAAAGTTATTAGACAAAACAAGTAATAAACTAATTAATAAGCTTCTTTATTAAATTAATTTTATTGGATTATGAATATATTTAAAAAGAGAAATTATCTTTTATATATAACTATAAATAATACATCAACGTTTCTGAATAAAACAAATTATTATTATTGTAATAAATGTAATTTAAATTTGATTTATTTTATTTTAAAAAAATTATATATATTTTAAATCCTTTAGTTAAGTCTGTTGACTACTTAAACAAAAATAATTATATAATATGATAGTATCAGTTATTATTTATATTTAACTTCAATAATATTAAAAAAATCCATAATTAATTTATTAAAAAATTAATTTTTTATCATTTTGATTTGATATATAAATTTGAAATTATATCTATCATTCATTTTGAAATATCAATATAATAAAAATATTATTCTAATTAATTTCAGTTAGATATTTTAATATAAAATTATAATTTTTTTTATTTATGCAATAAATATATAAAACTTTATTTTTGAGTTATTAATAACACTCCCTAATTCAACTGAACCCTACTATTAATTTTTGCTAAAATATTAATTATTTTGATAATTAAGTATTATAGGAATACATACGGTTTGTTAAAATAATTTAATTTAATAACATAATAAATTTAATTCTTGGCATTTTTTTATATCGAAACATAAATAATATGGTTCTTATTCAATAGAAAATAGTTAAAATCAGCTATACAATATTTTTATCAGTTTTATCTTATAACATCTCTGTAGTGAGATAAATGAAAATTTATTTTAATGATTTGTTTAATTGAATTATTTAATAAAATTAAAGTCAAGTTATCTCGCTTCAGGGATGCGGTAAAATAGAATCTTCAATAATTAAGTTCATGAAATTCTAGATAATCTATCGAGATAGAACCATATTGACAAGGTTTCAACAAATTTATCTGCCAAGAATACTAATTTAATATATTATTAGTTATAATTATTTTTCCCAAATCAAATGTATTCGTACAGTAATTTTATTATGTATTAAAGCAAACAATTTGTATAATCCTTTTCTATGTTTAGACAATTAAAATACCCTGAATTAATAACCTATTAGTAAATATTTGACCACATAGCATCTTGAAAAGTTAATTATTTATTACTCTATAATTTTGAAAAAATTATTCAGTTAATTTTGTTGCAAAGCTTAAAAAAGATATATAAAAACATTAAATAAATAATATCTACTTTAAGAAGAGTATTTTAATTAATTTTTCCCAATTCAATACATCTTTTATTAATAATATAATTAAATTTATCACAAAAATTCAAAATTTTTATTTAAATGTCAAATATTTTCCCAATATCTTTCATCTCTCATATTACCCAATTAAATAATTTACAATAGATAATTAATAAATTAAGTAAATATAATATTATTTTTAAAACTTAAATTTATTATTTCATATCATTTGTATATTATCATTCAATTTGCTTATTCTTATTATAAAATTCTAATTTGGGTCTAACTACTAAAATGACTTAACCTGTTGAAATATCATCAAGAAAACTACTGTTGCCTTCAACTCTGCCTTCTCATATAATTCAGTATCTAGGAGATAATGTCAAAGTAGTTCCAATAGACAATTGCAATTATTTAATATAATGAAAAAAATAATGTAACATTTTATTTATTAATTGCACATATAACTAATCAGTTTGCACTGACACGGAGTATACACAATACATTTAAAAATAAAAATAAATGTTCATTTATTATAAAATATAAAGAACATATTTTTATTTAAAGCACAGATGGCAGCAGCTTAAACAGTAAATTTACTTTTATTGGGAATCTATATATTATAAAAACAAAAACATTCTAAAGCTGTTTGAAGCATTTTAATGTTAATGATAAGATTTTCATATATAAATTAGTATGCATAAATATTGAAATGAAGAAACGAAAATAAAAGTGATATTTATTTTCAATTAGTATATTAAGAATTGAAATTAATGATTTTTTGAAAAAAATAATCTAGATAACTAATTGAAGGATTTACTGAATAGCTATATTCGTAAAGCTTTTAATTTAAGCATTTTCTTATTAATATTTAAACATAAATAAAAAGGTTATATTCCACATATTTTATAAAGGAAAAATTTCAAACTAAAATTATGTAATTTATTTATAACTCAATAAATTATATAATTGAAGCTTAAATTTAGTTTAAGATTTAATTGCCAAAAGCACAGATATAAATGTAGTAGGAATCTACAATTTAAAGTTTAAGTGTAGGATTCAGGATGGGTTAACAAACGAGACTACTTTTATAGTTGAATACAAATACGATGGAAGAGCTCTGCCTGGACTTAACTAAACTAATTTAAATACTACAAATAATACTAGCAATAGCACTAATCAAACCACAACTAATCAAACCACAACTAATCAAACTACAAGTAATCAAACCACAACTAATCAAACTACAAGTAATCAAACCACAAACAATTAAACTACAAATAACTAAAGTGATAATTCCTTCAATCTGGCTCCAATGTTTTATACAAATCTTTAGGGATTCACAATAAGAGCTGGAGGAACAGCTATTCTTTTTCTTCCTGATTTCTTTGACCCTAATGGGGACCAAGTCACTATATCTGCAAAACAAAATTAAAACACTTAGAATTATCAGATTGGATTAATATTATTATTAATTTATTGGAATGATTCTAAGAATTAAGATTTTTTACTAAAAGACCTCTTTGATCAATATATTAATTGTTTATACACTTTTAAATGATTCTGTTAATTATAGTTTTTTTTTTACTTGCATTTAAGGACTTTAATATTCCAGAAGTTAGAGTTATATAATAATTCCTTAATTTAAAATTTTATTTAAATAATTTACAAACAATTAAACTAAAATTGATAAAGATTATATGATACTATATATATATATATATATATATATATTACTATAATATGCAATCAAAAGTATATCAAAAACAATTAATTTGATATTGTTAATTAGAAATCTTCAAAAAATCTCTTTAGTTTAAATAGGGAAAATACTTTTTATGTAAAAAATTAAATTAGCAAATTTTATATTAAATATTAAATTATTTTTTTTTACAATGACTCGATTTATATCACTAGTATGTTTTATATCATTTAATAGATAAAATTTAATTTAAATTCTTTATATAAAATATAAAATTTTAAATTATAATGGTATATTTAGCTACTACCGATTATTTAATCTACACTTTTCTAATTTGAACTATCAAATGAAATTATGCGAATATAAAAATAAATTATTTAAACAGTATTTAGAAATCTAAATAAAAGCAAATATTTGAAGTTTAAATGGAGCATATAAAGGAGAATATTTTAAATTCTTAGATATTGTTTTTGGATAAATTTAATGTTAAAAATACAGGTTAATTATTATTTTTTTAACTAATATTTTACTTATTAATCTATTAGTGGAATAATAACAGGATGGAATTTAATGCAGGGTTAAAATAATTAGGAGAGCAAGATATAACAATTTCACTTACAGATGATATAATTATTTGTTTTATTTAACTATTTTGTTATATTGATGCAATTATATAAAAATTTGTAAATAAATAGTATATTATCTTTTATTAAACTCAATTATAATTTATCATTATTGCATAAATTCAATAATTTAAAGCCATATCAATTGTTAGTGAATAATTTTTCCTTTTATATTATATTATATTATTATATCTTAATCTTTTATTGAAAAAGGTTCGATTATTTACTATATAACAATATATATAAATCATTTTTTGCATTAAAATGAGTATCTTCATTTTAATAATTGCTTAATACATTTCTATGAATAAAAATTAAAAGTATAGATTAAATGCTCTTAATTATAACATCAGACCCTTATCTACAAAGTATCGTATAACCGTTATTGTTCTTTAAAGTGACTTAATTTAAATGAATAACACTGATGTTGTGAAAAGTAAAATATAAATCTCAATATAATAGAAAGAATCGTAATTTTAATAAATTATCTTTTTTTCATTTTCATTACAAATAAAGAATTATTTGATTTTAAAAAATCTTGTAAAAAAAAACTTTTCTTATTGAAAATATTTTTATAATACCTTCCTCTAAAAAAGTTATATATCTTTAAAATAGAAAATTATTTTTTTTTATAAATCACAAATATTCATTGCATTTTTATTGCTAGAATTAATAGTCATCAAAAAGTAAAATTTTATAGATCTGTTTTTAATTAGGATTTTAATTGATTTCTAGAAATAAATTTACTAAAAAATAAGCATTTATAAAATCCTAATTTTTAAATCCATGATATAAAGATCAACTTATTACACTATTAATTTATTACACTTTAAAACATTATATTAAGCATCTCTGGTAGTAATATTGTAGGAATACATTCGAAATTGGGAAATTAAAATTAATTAAATTAATTTTAAATCAAAATCGTGGCAGTTAAAGTTGGCCAATTTAAACGAACTTGGACTCATTCGATAGAGAATTTAAAATTAGCTGGACTTTACTATTTGCGGTTCTATTTAATCGCATCCTTTGAGCGAGATAACTTTACTTTAATGTGAGGGCATAATTTAATGAATTTAGATGAGTTTAATTAAAGTAAAGTTATTTCGCTCGAGGGATGCGATAAAAAAGTACCGCAAATAGTAAAGTCCAGCTAATTTTAAATTCTCTATCGAATGAGCCCAAGTTCGTTTAAATTGGCCAACTTTAACTGCCACGATTTTGATTAATTATTAATTTAATTATAAATAATTTCCCAATTTCGAATGTATTCCTACAATATTAAAATAAAGTAACTTGTCAGATGTAATAAGTATTCAAGATAACTCAAAATTTAAAGTATAAACGATTTCTCCAACAGGGCTAGTAACAATTAAATTTGAAAAACCTTTAAATGACACAAATAATACTTAGCTTTTTTAAGAGATATATAAGTCACTTAAATTACAGATTGATGATCAGTCAATTAAAAACTTGTAAAATTAATTAAGATTTTATCTAAATAAGTTAAAATAATGCAGTTATATTTCTAAATATTTGTGGATTAAAAAATATAACTGAAAATTTAATTAGACTTTTTAAATTATGAATAAATACTTATAAAATCAAGTATAAATGGGTTTTAAATTCTTTTTAATTGGACAGTTGTTTATGCAAAAGATAACGTTATACAAATAAAGATTGATTTCTTAAAGCCATTATCTGTTTAATCTTCAGGTATGGACAGGACAGAGCTAAGAGTTATGTTGACAAATCATTAAAATTTACATTTGAGATGTATATTATATTTATAAATCCCTCATTGTTTATGTACACCAATACAAACTAATCATTGTCATATTCAACGTACGTGCCGCCTCAGTTACCAGACTACGATGGAGATTTTGTTAAAAACATAGCTCTATTTTTCAACAACACGCTATCGTCTATTCTCATAACATAGATGGGAACTTAAATTTTAATATCGTAATCCCTTCAGGTTCTTTGGGGTTTCGTAAATAGTTAATAGCTGATTTCACATTTACCCTTGTACAATCTTATGATTCCTGCAAATTTATACTATTTTTTCTAGTTAGTTGTGGGATCACTGAGCTTTGACTTCATGTTTTCTGACTAGATAGTTTCTTCAGTATTTGATATTCCAGATCAAAATGCTTATAATGACAATTTTAGAGATTTTGGATATGACTCATAAATCGCTTTCGAAAATATGGGCTTTAACACAATTTTACTATTACTTTCGCCTATATTGATCATAATTACAGTAATTTTACAATATTTTGCAATTTTAGTGCCAAAGTAAGAACATCACATTGATAAACTTTATTATAGATTTTTGAGAGTAGCTCAGATTTTAGCATCTAAATTCATATATGCCTTTCCTATCAGATTATTAATCGAATAATACTTGAACACTCTCTTGAGTTGTATAATAAATTTTTACAATTTTAGATTTGATCAAGGTTATGGTGTTTCTATATCTAGCTTAATTTCTTTGATATTATTTGTAAGATTTTATTAAATTTAATAAGCTTTAGTTAATATGCATATTCGCTCCTGCACTATTGCCATTTTTATTGGCATAAAAAGACAAGATATCATTCATTAAATTAAACTAAATTAGGCCCTTGCATGAGAATCTAAAAATGAACAAAAGATGGTCTATCGGTTATTCAATATATTTTTCTGATATTATAATGATTTGTATATGAATAAGAAATTTGTAAAGAATAAAACACTACAAAAATTCTATACATTTTAATCCTTATATAAAATATTTAATTAAATTATCTTTTTGTTATATTAGTTAATTATTGAAAATTATAAATTAAAAAAATATAATCAACTAAAAAATATCTAGGTTTGTTTAAAAAAATGATATAATTTTTATGGACCATAGTTTTTAGAAGATGTTGCCTTATTCGTTTATTACCTGTACCGTAATACTGAATAACTACTTTATTTCAAATTTGAAAGTCTAAATAAATAATTAATTTCAGGACTTAATTGAATTATTTAGAAAAATTAAAATTTTAGATTAGTTTTATTAATAATTAGAATTATAAAATATTACTACTTTAAAGAAAGTTAGCCTAACTATTTTATTTAAATTATCAATTTATCAATATTTTAGTTTTCTAAGTTCGATCAAATAAAGCAATACTTAATATTATTTATGAATTACTCTCTTTATTTCATCAGAAGATTTATATTTGTTATTTCAGGTTGAAGGTATATGATAGTCAGTTGAAAATAATTTTTGAAAAAAATTTAATCTAATTGTATCGTATAAATATCATTATCTAGAAATTATTCATTTGAATTTTTACATTAATTATCATTCCAAGTACTTAAAATATTTTTATATTAATTAGTAGCATTTTTTAATTTATCTGCGGTAACATTTCTATTGATTATTTGAAAAATGGAAATTAACTAATAGTTTTATGATGAAAAATGTCAATTATTTATATGTAATTAAAAAACATACCTTTTACTTATAATTTTTATCATTATAAATCGTCATAAATAACTCTATCAAATTAAATTTTATCATTATATATTGAGAATTTATTATACTCTTTGGGAATTGAGAATTTCGCTTATTCTTTTGATAAATTCTTATATATAACACTTAAGACACAATTCGCTTTAAAATATATTTTGGTCTAAAAAATTAAATGTATTCAAAAATAAAAATGTAAGTTTAAAGGGAAATATTTGTAAATAATTAAGTTTAGTTTTCATTTAAGAGCAAAATTAAATAATAGAATTTAAAGTTTACTAATATATTTAAGTAGAGTGTGTAATTAAGAAATATAATTAATTATTTTGTAAATTTAAATACATTGATAGTTTTATTATCGAAAGAAAAGAAAACTCTAAATGAGAATGCAATTCTATTTTTTACTTTGACTTATTTTATACTTTAATATCTATCAACCTATGCATAAGTTTCCCTCCCCTAATTTCGATGCTTTTCTTTAATGATGCTCCCTATCTTCAACTAATGACATTTTAATTGCTCTCTATTTGCCAGTTTATGTATTTAATTACTGTCATGCCTTTTGAAACTAAACTTAACAATATGATGGAGTTAGTTAATGAAGGATTGGTCTTGTTTACTTCAGAGATATTATAAAGCACAATAATAATATAAATAATTTAATGTAATTTTAAAAATTATGCAAAAAATATGAAACTATTAATCTAAATATATAAAGTGAAAACAGAGAATTTAATGATTAAAATTTTTAATAATGAGTAAGATTAATTTGAATAAATCCAAAAGTTCTAATAAAAATATATCGGAAATTTAATAATTAATTAAAATACCATGTATATTTTATTATAGTTTTAATTGATACTTTTTACAGATTATGATCCTAACCCAGAGCATCGATACTAAATTGGATGGGTTGTACTTTCTGCCATAGTATTAGTTTCACTTCTCAATATGAGTTTAAATTCAAAAATATTTATGTAAATTAAATTAGATTTATAAAAAAATTTGGATATTGACTATTATCCTTAAATATAAATTATCTTTGAGTTAATAATGATTTAACTATTCATTTGTTAAATTTTGTATTCAAAATATAACTTACTATTTCTAATTTAAAAAATATTAATAAAATTCAGTCTTTTATAAAGTTTGTTCATATATTAGGCAATTTAAGTTATTAGAAGATTAGCAAAGACTCAAAATCTCAAAAATATTTAAAGAATATTTTTATAAATTAATTTTTTTACTCTTAGTTATCATAGAATGAAAGGGCTAAAACTTTTAATAAATTAATATATTTATATACTGATTATTTTAATAATAAATTAAGAGTTGTATTATAAATAAGTTAAAAAGCTTAGATTTAATTATTACAGATTTGCACAGCAGTTATTAAAAACTGGGCATTATTTAAAATTATAATTTGCTTTTCTACATGTTTATAAATCAATCATAAATAATTTCCTCATTTAAGAAGAGTAAGTTAGTCATTTTTAATTAAAAGCCTTATTTAAAATTGTAATTCATTATTTTTACTTGTTCCCAAATAATTACATAAAAATATTTTTAAAAAAAAAGAAGTTACTCGATTGAAATAAATGAATTTTTCCTAATAAATGCTTAATTTTAATGGCAGATAAAATAATAACTTAATAATTATATTTGTATTTTTATATTTTTCAAAATACTTTTTAAATTAAAAATAGATTAAAGTCAATTAAATTATTGAAACTTTAAATATTGTTTTGTGCATTAAATTAAAAACTTTGTAAAAATAAGATTTAAGATTTACTGTATACTCATTATAAGTCATAATAAAATTATATTTATAATTCTTTTATAAAAAAAAAATTAGAATAAATTTTCTTCTATATTATTCGCTATTATTTCAATCGTAATTACTTAATAGAAAAGTTTATTAGAGTAATTTCAGTATTTTTGATTAATAAAAACTTATCTATATAAATTATTCCAACCCCCCTAAACCCTTATTAAACATTTTATTCAATTTAATTCTTTTTAAAAAAATTAAAAAATCCTTTCTATATTTACATAAATAAAATCATCCTAACAAAATAGATGACGAGAATATATTATTCTTTTAGTTTAATTTAATATATTTTTATCTATTTTAAGAACTCATTATTTAAAAACATACCGTAAACTAAATTCTATAAAAATATGTAAAACATCTTATTAAGATATTTCAGGTATTTTACTGTAAACCAAAAATTACAAAGCATTTTAGTGAGATTTAGAAATTTTAGGAGATCATCCTCAACTTAAAGTATTATAAAAATTTTGAACTTCATAAATTGAAAATTCACGATATTTTTACATTAAATAAAAAATTAATTGAATTAATTTTATATTAACTTTTTCATCAGTGAACACTACAAGTGTAAATTAATCTCCAATGAGTTTCAATGAAACTCATTCTAACTTTCTCACTTAAACAACTTAAGAAAGTTTAGTCAGAATTAAAGCGAATTCAATTAAAAGTGAATTATAAAGCAAATTGAGAAATAATATTAATAAGTTAAAAATAATTTAAATATTAATATATGACTTTAGAAAACTCTATAAATTAATTAATAATCGTATTATAAAGCTTATTTATCATTAAAACAGAATTCTTTATTTTGTTTAAATTCCATAGATTTTAATAAATAAAAGAAAAAGCTAGTTTTATCAATGCTCTAGTTTTGACATATTTAATTTTATTCAAAAGATTAAATTAAATGTTTAATCTTATTAAAAAGTCTGAGCATCAATTTTATATTAAAAGATATAAAAAGAAAATTAAACAATTAAATTTAGATATTAAATTATCAATGTATTGGTTAAAAACAATTTCTCTCAATATTTTAATCTTTTTAAATAATTTTAATAATATTAATCATTCAAAAACAGAGAGATTAGATTAAAATATTATAAGTGATTTTTATTAAGAACCATTGAAACTTTAATAAATAATTATTTTTAATATAAAATTCTTTTTTTTAGTTTTATTTTACTTTAATATATAATTGAATAGTCATACACAAACAAAGAAAATAAGTTCTATTAGAGAAGCTTACAAAAATACTCAAAATCTTAAATAATAAAATAATCCATAATTACATGTAATAGACATTCATATAATTTTTGATATAATGAAAAGAAAATAATGTAATATGAATAAATATCGAAATTATTTAAAAACTATTACTATATTTCTTATTGATGATGAGAGAGAGTAGCATACAACTAACATTACAAATTATGATAAAAATAAAATTACAAAATATTAAAATTACGATTAACAATCAACAACTAAAAGCATGAAAAAAGTAAATTTTAATTTTTGAAGTACAAAGTAATATTAAGTGATCTTATATATTATTTAAAAATCAATAAGTTCATATTAAATTTAGATTAAACTTACAAATTCGAAATTTTTAAATGTAATTATAAAGATGAAAATGAATAAAGTAAGGAAATAAAAAAATATATAAATTATATTACAGCAAAAAATATATAAATTTTGATATTTTATGGACTTTTAGTTTAAATTTATAGCATTTAAATGCTAATTATGCACTATATATAAAAATCTTTTGGTTAAAAATTATATCTAAAATCCCCTAATAATCTATATTAAGAGTGTTTTTATTAAAAAAATATAAATAATTAATTTATTTAAGTATTTAAGTAATAATTAGAGCATAATTATCATCAGTAAAGAAAATTTTAGTCTATCTTAAATTGTTTTTTTTACTAGTTTATATATTTTAAACAACAGTTATTAAATTTTAGGAAATTTATTAATAAGGTGCTTCTTACTGTAATTCTTATCTTAATAATAAGTGTGGATAACACAAAATATGAAATTATAAGTATAATTAACACATTAATTTTCTTATTAAAAGGATATATGGGCACAGTTTAAAATATAGACAAGTTAAATTCGAAGGTATCATGCTCATACTATTTTAGAATATTTATTTTATATTTTTCTTTTTAAATTTTACACTTTAATAAATACACTAGAAGCATATATAAAATAAGTTTTCTTTATCTTTAAATAAAAATATAACTTTAAATGAACTTTTTCAAATCTTTAATAGTTAAAATATTCTTTTAAACAATATTAATTAAAACAGTGAATTTCGTAAAAATAAGAAAATAAATTTATATAATTATCTTAACTTTTAAAAAAATAAAATGCTAGATTTATAAAAGTATTTTTGATTCATTCACTAAATTTAAAGATTTTGAATAACATTTATTTTTTTAAAAATAATAATAAATCTTGTTTGTTTGTATTATTTTATTATGTTATTTATAATTTGCTATTTATAACAATATTTATGCTAAAAATAGTTTTAAATTATTAAAATTATTGCTTTATATATATCATGATATCACTATTAAACTTAGTCTTAAACTTGTTCAATTTTTTCGATAGCCCTTAATCTTTCCTCCTTTTCGAAATTATAAATCTGCAGCATATCAAACAAATTATTGAACGTTCTAATAAAAATTCCAATCTTTTTGTTGATATGAGTATTTAATTTAATGTCACTATTAACATACTGCTTTTATGGAGTGAATTTCATGCTAACATCTGTTATCTCTATTGAAGTTAGGTACCTCATGATGACTTGAAATGTATAGGGGGATCTAAAAATATCTAACATCAAAGCATAGCTCTCTGAATTTTTGTCTCTGCCTTCTTAATTGTCTGATAATTTCCCAAAATCTTCAACTGGATTCATTTCGTCGTTATTATATAATAAGTTTAATTCAAATAATAGGCTGTAATTAATAAATCATATAGTTGAGTAGTAATAATATGAGTTAGTGTTTTGATAACATTTTCTTCATCATATTCTCTCAAAAAAACTGAAATATATAAAGAATCTAGGAGTTTCTTGTCAAACTATCTAATTGAATAATAAGGAGGTAAATGCTCTTAAATTAACGTCTCCATAAAAAATCAAATATAGTTAAACTTTATATAAAAAATATTTAATTTATGAGATAAATTTAAATTTATTAAGATATATTAAAATAAAATATTGGAATTCCATATCGTGTTACTCGAGAATAATTAAAAATTTAGTGTATGTTTGAATATTCAGCTTTGAAAATTTAATCAGATAGTTTAACCCATTAATAAACCTAAAATATTTAAATTTTAAAATCATTTAAGAAAAAATTGTATTGATTAATTCAATTTCTTGAGAGATTTATATGCAAAAACTTTTAAATTTAAAAGTCATAATCTTTCATAGACTTAGTTTTATTAAATGACTTGTTCCTAATTTTAGTTTCTTTGTAAAAGCAATTCTCCTACAACTCCATAGAGATTTAGGGTAATTTCATGGGAATCCCCGCACAAATCTCTATATTTACTTAACCAACCATATGATTATAAGAGGATTACATTTGAATTTGGCGAAAATTCAACATTTTTAATTAATAAGCATTTAAATTTGTGGCAGTTAACTCTCTCAATACCTGGACAAATTTGTTCTTGTTTAATGAGAAATTTAAAATCAGTTGGA
Organism: Oxytricha trifallax; assembly: GCA_000711775.1. Taxonomy (NCBI): domain Eukaryota; phylum Ciliophora; class Spirotrichea; order Sporadotrichida; family Oxytrichidae; genus Oxytricha; species Oxytricha trifallax. The sequence goes on along the minus strand of ARYC01001384.1, from coordinate 41,579 downwards.
CTTTATTTTTAAGTTTGTACATTTGTATCATATCTTTAATCGAGTTAAATTGATTTTAAATTTTTGTGATTCCTTTATTTAATTTCTGTTGCCTTAAATTAAAATGTTGTTTTATCTGCGTTTCAATGATACATAGAGGCACTGTTCTTTAGTAAAGTCCGACTAATTTTAAATTATTCCTTCTATGCAGTGTACCGAGTCTAGGTTTAGGAAAGTCTTATACTGCCCCGATTCAAATGAATATTTATTTAACATTAATTAATTTTTCGAATTCAAATGTATTCTCCTACCAATAAGTGTAATGACTAGATCAATATTAATTTAAAATTTATAATTTAATTTATTGGGGGGGGGGAAGTTTCCTGCCCCCAACATTAAATTTTATGTTTTTGCAATAAATTTAAGAGAAAAAAATAAATTTCAATTTCAATAACCATAACCATGTACTATACAACATTTATTATTATATAATTTTCAAGGTACATAATTATTCTTTATCAAATTATATATTATTGACAAGGCTAAAATAAGTGTTTTTTTTTAATAATTAATGTAATTTTCATTAAATTTTAAATTGATTATCAAGGTAGAAATGATATTTGAAGCTAAATTTATTAAAAAAACTACATAATAATAGATGATAAAGATTCTTTGAAAATTATAAAAATTACATATTTTTATGTATGGGGCAGGAAACTACCCCCCCCCCTAGAATATAATATTTAGGTAGAAAATAATTTTCAATAAAGCCTGATGTCTTTATTATAAAAACAAATAAATATATTGAGTTTGGGTAATGGAAATTAGATTATAATTTCTTTTCTAATATTATTTTTTATGAGTCTAATAATGACCCAAAAAATATTAAATTTTGATGCATAATCTAACTAAATATTTAATGTCTTTAAAAGCTCAAAGTATTCTAATGCCATGTTTATAGAATTATTAAAGCAAAATTACTTTGATAGAAACATGTCTTGAAGTCCAAACATTTCACAGATAATTTATGCCTGGTCAATTTTATCATTCATAACGAAAGATTTAATATAAAAAGCTATAGTTGTGTTTCTCGCATCTTAAGAACTCTCTAGCTTATATTTATCTAGTTAATCATAGAAATCATCTAGTCCAGCCTTATCTGGAATGTCTCCTAACAATAAAAAAATAATTAAATAATTGGTTAAAGATTGAAATCTATTAAATTAATAAATTTTAATCTAACTATTTTAGGTAGCTCATTTAAAACCCCAAAACACCTACAGTATAATAAATATTTTTATATTCAAAAAGGTTGATTATATGTTAAGATTTATTAGAGATTTATAAGAGTATATGCATAGACTTTTTTTGTTGAAAAAATATTTGTTTATGTAATTAAGAAAATGCAAATTTTAGAGTCTGCTTATTTATGTAAGGTCCAAAATGAATGTGATGAGTAAAGAAATTAACTCAAACAAATTATCATATACACTCCCTATTACAAGCCTTTCTACAAATCTTTTGCACTTTCTAAATCTAACTGTTTATTAGCATTTAATTTAAAAAGATAAAAACATAGTTCACAGAATAAGAGACACTTAAATTAATAGTAGCATTATAAATATTATCATTTTAAAAATTAGGCACTTAAATACAAGGCTAGTTTCTCTCTCGCCTAGAGAACTGTGATGTTAATCAATAATATCTTGAGCTACATATTTCTAATTGATCTATACCCAACATTTATTAAAGAGTGGAAATTAATTTTTAAGTCAGATAATCACATAGTGAGAATGATTGAATAAAATGTTCCATTTTAAGCTATAAATACTCCAAGGTTTTGTTTGTACGAAATATTTTAAAAACTCATTTGTTATACTCATTTGAACTTAACAATTTTAAATTATACCCAAAATAAAACCTTCATTAAGTAGGCCAAATAGCCTAATTTCATAAATCAAACTAATGTAGGAGTTTTTGTGTTTTAATAGTTACAGGCTTAAGTATTTATTCTTTGAATTCAACATCGTTGATTGAAAGATCTTTAATAAGTTTTCTTATTTATAAGAAAGGATATGTCAACATGCTCATACTATAAAATTCAGCTAAGTAAACTAAATGTTTACCATGTTTCTTACAATAGTCTACGGTAGACATTAGTTTTTAGAGAGAAGGCTAAAATAAATATGAGCTTAATTCCCCATTCAAACTTATGTAAGGATGAAAATTTGCTTAAAAATCTCTCGTCATAAATATTGTTAATCCATTAGGTAAAAGCAAATGTTTTATAGAATCCATTATTTCAAGAATAAGGGTCTTAAAATTGATATCGTTCATCAAAATTTAAATCTAGTTTTCAGACAAATCATCATTCAAAGCTTTATATTCTATAAAGTCTTCTTTATTGTAAAATGAGTTCAATCTATCTAGTTCTTCAGCTTGAACCAATTCGTGATGAGGTCTAATTTGGTTTTCATAGTTTTACATTAGAGGAGTTAACTAAGCTTCAAATATAAGTTTGTATTTTGTTAAGTAAGCAATATGTACAATAGCTTCTATTTTATTTTCATTTTTCATTTGATCTTTTAGCTTATCAATGAATCTTGGACTTTCAGAGAAAAATTTAGAATACTTTTGCAAAATTACAGTTAGTGCCTTCTAGCCAACAAGATCGTTAAGCATGTCTTAGCAAAGAGTGCTGTGTTCTGAATCAATTTTTATGTTTTTTGTTTCTTAGATGCATTAGACAAACGTTCTAATCAAACTAAACTTATCAGCTTTAATAAGTTCGTTTCTTGACTATGGAATTTTTCTTTACCAATCATCTAATTATTAACCTGAAGAATAAGCTGTTGAGAGTCCTTTGAGAAGATAAGCCTTTTAATCATCTTCTATTGAGCTGTCCATTTTAATAGTAGTCCCTAAATCTCCAATTTTTATAAGCTGATCTTTAAAAACTAAAAGATTATGAGGCTTCATATCTCCATAATAAACATCTCTTTAATGGAGATAGGCCATTATTTGCATAGTTTAGTAGAAGTAGTATGCCAATTTTTCAGGAGAATAGTATTCATAGTACTTGTCTGATAGTTCTTCTACATTCCAAATTGTTAGCAAATCATAAAGTGAAAATCTTGCTCTTTCAACGACAACAAGATAATTTTTGATAATGCTAGAGTCTAGATCATACTAAATGATTTCTTCCTTGACCTCTGCAATGAATTTATCAGATTAGAGCAGTTTTAACTGTTAAGTTTCGCTCATTAGATTTTTCAAAGCTGATTGGATTACAAATTCATCATTATTTACATAATTTAAAGATGATAGAAGATATATTACTTAAGCATGAATTATATAATTATTATTGCTTGAATTCTTAACAGATTACTTAATCACAACCTCATCGATTCCAACATAGTCCAATTTGTAAACGATTGACTCCCCTCCTCTTGCGAGTTCACTAACACTAATAACATTTTAGTATTGAATGGAATTTTTCTTGAGATAGTCCATTAACTCAAATTCTTATTCAGTGGAGTCTTTGTCTTCATCTTTCTGGTAATAGAGTATTTTCTGATTTTCCACACATCTTCTAATCATAACATCGTGGTAGCTCAGGAAATCAGATTTATAAGAATCAAATATGTCTGATAGATAAAGGCCTCTTAACCCATCTGCCAAAACATAGTTATTTATGGGTCTCAATTTATTATTATCAGTCATTATTTTGGTCTTTCATGAAAATAGCTTTTCTTTTATTAATTTCAGATTTTATTTAAAATTACAATTCTTCTCAAATTATTTTGATAATCTTTAACAGTTTTAGGATTAAAGCTCTGACTTATCTGCCATATTTATGTTAATGGATCCGAATTCTTTTTTGTCAAGTATTACTTTGGAACATATACTGGGTGAGAAGGTATGGATTTTTTGGGGCACAAAATATTTCGACACTAAATAATATAAAATATAATACTTTATCTTGAAAAAATAATTAGTTATGATCTATTCCAATTTATATAATCACTATTTGAACATCATTAAATTTTAGTTAATTTTTTTAAATTCTTTCAATTACTTTAATTTATAAAATTGTAATGATAAGTAAATTATTTGATACGAAATTATTATAATATTAATTTGCAAGAATTAAATGTATATTTATACATATTTGTTCGAGTTATTTTCATAAAAAATACTTAATGTAATTGCTAAATGCAAATTCATTTAGCCCTTTTGAAATATAAGCTATTTTATACTTAAAAATTTAATTTATTAATCAACCCCTAAGATTCCATCTATGTAGGTTCACAAAAATCATCTTCGCCATCCTCATTATATAATAACAAATGCTAATATAAACCTTTTTGTAGTTTATATTACTGGTATGTTGATTGGTAATATCTTATTCTTTTATTTAATTTAGATTGGTGAGTAATTTATTTTTATTATGAATAATAGTGCCATCCTAATTGACTCTCAATGTAACTGTCGCTTAGTCTTTCTTGTGAAATGGCCTCATATATTCTTCCTCATTCTTCTCCTGCTCTTAAAATTGAACTTTTTTCTTAACACTTTATTCTTCTTTGTCTTCGTTAACTTTCAAAGAATTTTATAATTCCAATTATTCTATGCTTTTATATTCTTAAATTTCTTATTCAGTTACTATTTAGCTTGTGTGAATGTTTGTTACAGACATATTCTCAAAAAAGTGAGCTCTTTGTTGCAAGAAATTTGAGAGAAATACAATTGGCTCACTTGGTTTTTATTTAGTTATCTCACTAAAAGCTTTTCCTAGTAATTAGTCTATCCCAGTTTAACTAAGGTAGGTTTTTTGGGGGTTAGTTTCCTGCACTTTTTTTTTATTTATGTAAAATTTACAAAATTTATCAATAATTTTAATTTTTTACCCATTAAATATTATGAATATATTGTTCATCGTTTATATAGTTCAAGAAAATATATTGTTACACGTTGACTAACTTTATAAAGGTATGGAAAGAACAAAATAAATTGAATCAGATTTTCAATGACAATTGGATACGATATTTGGAAATCCTGTAAGTACAGAGAGGAAAATGTAATGGTATGATACAGGAATCAACTAATATCAGAATAAATATGACTTAGAATCCATGCTAATAGATATATTGACTCATTGATTAATAAATTAAGGAATTATAAACAATGAAATTAGTTCTGAAAGTTGATTGATAGTTTTTATAAAAATTGATAAAATAAAAAATATTTTTTGTAGTGCAGATAGCTACCCCAAAATTGTTTTTTATATTAAAAAATACAGAAAACTTCCCCCCCAGGTTTTTATTCTTAACTCCATTTTTATTAAAATAATTTATGCTTTTTTAAAAATGGCTAATTCAATTTATAAAATTAATCAATATAATATAAGTTGGTAATAAAAGTATTTAGTGTTTTAAAATTTATTAAGAACATCATTATTAAATCTGTTTTCAAAAATCTATATTTTATAGATGTAAATACTAAAGACTCTAATAAAATTAAGAAATTTATCAAATTAAAATAAAATATTATTAAGAGAACTTTGGAATCACTTAAATTTAGTTTAATCCTAAATCTGAAATATCAATCAATACTATCATTAAATAAGCAATGAAGGAATTCATTTCTTTTGAGAACATTAAATTAAATTTATTTTATTAATTTATTAAATTAGTTGAATTTAACCTTACTTAAACTTAGAATATTAGTTACTTGTTTGATATAGAATTCAAAATTAAGTGGGTTTATTTTTGGAGATAATATTTATTTACATGTTGAAGTGAAATATATCCATTTTATTTTTTGTGTGACTTATTTAATTTATTTTAATGCCAAAATTAAAGATAATTTATCTATCTACAAAATTGCTAAAAAATGGTCCCGTTAATATAAATATTTATTTTAATAATAATAATAATCCAAAATGATGTCACTGGAGGCTTATAGATTTATATAAGTTTGGAATATTTAAAAGTCAAACCCTTTTAAATTTAAAATATAAAGGAAATATGGCTCACATAAATTATTAGTTTTTTGCTTTCTCATCTTTTTCACTTGACTACTTTTATTTCTCCATAATTATTTAATATTAAGTGGAGACAGTAAATGATATGTTTTCATTAATCAATAAATTAAGTGAGAAGAGCATCAATATTTAAATAAATCATTTATTCCTAATTTTGGAAGATTAGAATTAGATAATTGATAAATATCGTTTTACTACATTTCATGATCATAGTTGATATTTTTTGAAGTCTATTGATGTCATCATTAAATTAATTTATTTTTAGGAAAAAATTTTCAATTTAGGTTAATCTAATTGAAGCAGCGCAATATTGAAATTTTATAGCATATAATAATTTCAAGATTTTATTAACAATTTTTGATTTAATTTATAAAAGTTTTATTCGTATTTTGAAATTCACTAAGCAGGTTTATATTATAGATTTGATTTTTGTCAATTAGATTTATCAAAACAATTTTTATTTAATGATATAAATCTACAGTTGGGGGACAGAATGATTATCAAAAAACAAAATTAGATAACTAATTTTTTAAATTAAAATTTACTTTTTTAATTTTTTAACTAATAAAGGTAAAGCATAAATAATAATAAATAATAAAAATATATTATCTTCTTAAACTTATTATTCTATTTTATGATAAAATCTTAAAAATAATTTATGTATTTATAAATATTTAAATTAATTGTAATTGAAAAATCATAGTATAATAGGATTTACTGAATAAAATTCTATCTCTAACACTCTGAATTTTGGTTCTACACTTATGCCTCCTAAACTGCAACTACTATGGTTGTTCTTATCACAATTATCTTAAATATTGGTTGGAGAAGTTACCTGGCCTAAAAATATGCTGAATTTTTCATTGGTAATTATTTTTCTAGTAACTTGATATTAATTTTCTTAATCATTAATATTTTCAAAAATAGTATCTAAACATTAATCAAAACCCCAAAACCCTTCCAGTAGTTTGATTGAGTTTTTGATTGATAAAAGTAGACAATTAGTGCATACTTTATTAGGGTTTTAGTGGGGTTTATGTAGGGGTTTTATGTTTAAATATTAGTATTTTAAGTGAGTATATGCTAGGTTTAGGGTCAGTTTATGACAGTGAGTATATAGATATATTGCTTTAGTTGCGATATAAATATGATGAATATAGTGAATAACTCAAGCCTGTTCTGAATTATACGTCTATAGCATGGCTACTCCATAAATCTCCAGCAACTCTGAGGTCTCACTGTCTATTAGCATTGAATTTAAAGAGATAGCATCTTAATTCTAAGCCTAAGAGACCCTTAAAATTTTAGCAGCATCATATTGATTATCTTATTAATGATAAGACTCTTAAATACTGGGCTCATTTCTCTCTAGCCTAGAGGGCTGTGATGTAACATTGCCAATTTTTTGAGCTTCACATATCTGCTTAATCGATAGAGAACATTTATAAAAAGAACTAAATATCTTACAAGACAGTCAATCGCATTAAGAGAGTTATTGACTTTTATGTTTCTTTTTAAATGGACATTTAAATTATATATTCGATTAAATACAGTGGCTAAAGAAAATAATATAAAGTTCATACACACTGATGAGGTAGTATTCAACTTTAATACCTTTATATCATGGTCTTGATATAAGAGGTACAGCAAGATAGAAGTACATAATTATAAGGTTAAGGTTTAAACTCTAGCTATACTTGGTGGAATAAGTGAAGATAGTGGCCTCGAGACTTGTGCTATTCAGTTTTTTACTATAATAGATGAATAAAATTTTAAGTTCTTTCAATAACTCAGAGACAAGTACGCTGACTAAGAGATTATTTCATTCGTTGATAACTTGAAAGTTCATAAAACTAAAGACTCAAGGAAGAAATATAAAAGATTAAACATGACACCTGTATTTAATGTTCCTTAAAGCCCTTAATTCAATAGATTTGAATTATAATTCGGGGTTTATTGAAAGACCAGTTCAAGAAACTTCTCCTTTATCACTTGATACACGATTTTGAAAATAGATACAGTAGATTTTATTAAAAGTGCTGCTTAAAGAGTCAGCGATGAGTAAACTATAGTATTTGCAAGAGAAGGGAGATTTTTTATTTATAAATAAGTTTTAGATTTAAACAAATGAATAAGTTCACATATTATATTTACCAGTAAAGGGATTTGGCTTCTCTTTCTTTCTTTCTCTTATGGCTTGCTTGGGCCTATGATTCTTCACTTAGTGCCAGCCCCTGAATCTTTGTTCATCTTGTCTGGCTTTTATAAATCTTTGAAGAGTCTCTTACTCAATTCATGCTTTACTTATGACTTTCTCTCTCTGTTTAATTTGCTGAGTTCTTTCATCAAGTATATAGCAGTTCCATGTTTTTCTATAAAGTTAGAAGGGTATAATCTTACTTGAAATGTATGGATTCTTCTGCAGTTCCTACAACCAGGAGTCTCTGATTTTAATTCCCTACTTCTCTATTTCTTCAGGAGAAATTATATAGCGTTTCTTGTGAGCTTCTTAAATAACTTCATTTAAGTACTCAGGTTTCACAGTTCCAAGGATTTAAATTAAGAAGTTTCTCTCTGGAAACTTATTAGAGAGCTGTAGCTTTGATGGAAGGTAGATAGCTACGTCTGGATCACTTATTGCATCGTCATATAGGTTTTTCACTGATATTTCATTGTAGTTAGGAATTTCAATCATCCTAATTTCATTAGACTTAAGAGCTTTTTTGTCTTCACTCAGTAAGGCTTTTAAGAATGAGATTTTAGATCCTTCCTGTGTTGGCAAGAACAATCCAACTATAATATATATATTAATCTTAATTGAGATCTTACCTTGTTATACCAAGTATCTATAGAGGTCTTTTCTACTTCGAAATTTTCCTTTTAAATCTTTAGATTAAATTCTCTTCATTGCGTCATTCATAGACTCCATCTTGCTTCCTATTCTAGAAATGTTAATGAAATTTAAAATTATGGATATTCATTCTAAGTTTATTAAAATCTTACTACTAAATAAGGAAGACCTACTGGAGGTCAACCTTGAAAAGATATGCGGATAAGCATTTAAAAACTTGCTCCAAGTTTCACAGATTGATTTCCATTTTTATCAAACTTTCTCCATTAAATTGCTCCTAATAATGTTTAATTAATTTAGGAGGTCCTCCAAATTAAGTAAGTTCAGACTTTATTAGGAGTTAAAATTCAAGGTTAAAACTTAATTAGGAGCATATTAAATTAAAAAAATTTGATAACTTGTCCTCTAAATTAAGTACAAAATTGATATAGAGGACTTTCTAGAAAAACAAAACTTCTTTAGGAGCTTTTTAATTTAATTTAAGGCATAAAATTCTCATAAATTATGTCAATTTACAGTCTTTTGTGGTAACTTAATTTTCTTACCTATCAGCAAAGATTTTACAAAAGTGTTTTATACTCTACTATAATAGTTTATCTAGGTAGATTTTATCATTATTATAATAGTAATATATATCAGCACACAAAAATGAGCGCTAATCTTTTGAGAAGAGCGGCATTACTTGGATAAAGTCATTAAAATTATCATTCCAGCAACGAAGAAAAGTGGAGACCAGAGACACTTGTGCTCAGTGGGAGCCTACCATGGCACTTTTCTAGTATCAACCATTGTGATTGAAATATAAGTTATGAAGGAGAACTTAAAGAGGCTGCAAAAATTGAAGAGCAGGTTAAATAACCTGCCATTGAAATTAAGTTTTACCAATCAAAGTTGACTATAAATGTAAAGAATGTAAGTCAACTTATAAAAGACATTTGAGAGACACACACAACGATATGGCTAGGTTATATCTTAAGCATTTAATGAAAGAAAAGAATATGTTTGTGAGTTCTGAGAGAAGCCATATTCTCATACTAGACCTCAAAGTTCCCTTAAAAAAAAGCTCAATCAAAGCTTTGTCTTTTTACATGAACCTACAGGGAATATTTTTCCCTAAAAAAGAATATCAAGAAACAGAGTCTCTTAGAGTTGAAGTGTAGAAGTAACTTGAAAAGAAGAAAGCAGTCAAGAACTTTCCAGTATCGGATATCAATAAAATCATTGTAAAAATAGAGGCAATAAAGATTCCCATATTAAAAATTATTTGCTTAGATTCTTGTCTAGAAAGCTACCTCACTCTTGAAGATAAAATAGAGAAGAGAGTCATTACAGATGACTATTATGCTTACAAGATATATCCTTTCAACTACTTCCTTTCAGATGACAAGTTCCAAATTGAATTTGCTAATGAGTATTATGCTCTTTAAAAGGCAAAGTTAAAAAAAGTATAGGCATATTATCTAGCTTGATGATATTTTAATTAGTAAGATCATATAGCCTTCAGGCTTCCCTTACTATAAATGACTTAAAGAGTTCTTTATTTGACATTAGATGTCAGAGATAAATTAGCTAGATAGTATAGTAGATAGTTGAAGGAATTGAAGAGCTTCGCAAGCAAGGCTACGCTCATAGGGACTTAAAGCCATAAAATAATATAATTAATTATCAACCACTGATGGTATATATTATAGATTTCAATAGGCCACAAATAGTGTAAGCATCTGCATTAGAAAATATATTATATATTCAAGGTTACTTCCAAGAAAGAGTAGATTATATGTGATATTTGGGCACTAGCAGCAATAATTATAGAGAGTGACATACAAAGAAAAGTTTGCTTTAGCTGCAAAGGTGAGAAAGATTCAAAGCAAAGAATCAAGCAACACTTAGATAAGTAAAAGGTTTCTAAAGATCTAAGAGAGATTGCAAACAAAGTCATATTCAAACCAAGCACTGATAATTTAATAAAAATATATACATCAAAATGCTACTTTCAGATGACTGCCTCATGTCTTTAAGCTTAATTTCTGTGAAATATATTTAAAACTCGCTTGCTATACTCACTAAAATTACTAATATTTAAACATTAAACCTCTACATTAACCCAAGTAAAGTATGCGTTAATTGCAAGCTTGTATTTTTTAAAAACTCAATCATTAAACTTCAGGGGTCTAGGGGTTTTGAATCCCCATTTTATTAACTTATTTTTATACTGAAGAGGTCATGAGTTTTGTATCACTAATATTCCAAAAGATGTGGAGAATGTCTTTCAAAGACAAAATAATTTATAGACAAATCAAATGTATAACAATTATTGAAACTAATGGCAAGGTAAATAAAAATCAAACTTAATCTAAGATAAAATCAAAGAATTTGGCGTGTAGAGTATTGATTAAGTAAAATGTATTTCAGATCACTTTACCATGGTAAAAATATGTTTTTAGTGAATAAATAAAGTAATTTACAACAATTTATACAAAAATTGTTGAAAGCTCAAACTTTAACATATTTTCTACATGCAAAAGCACTTATTAAATATAGAATAGGTATTGAGGTGATTTTATTCTTGGTCTCATCTTAATGAAATATATCTAATTATATAAATAGTTATAATATTATGCAATATTTAAACTTTATTTTTGAAGTTCTTAAAAAATTTACTTACTCTCTAGCTATAATGTGTCATTTAAATATTAAATATATTTTTGATAAAAATATATGATATAATTTACAGGGCAGAATACTCCCCAAATATCAATATCACCATCTCCAAATGAACACATTTTGCTTGAATGATGTTGAACGGCTTTCTCTTAGTTTTTATATTGTTTATGAACTGTTCTATTAGTTAAACTAAAAACAAATGCAGGACCATCACTCCTCCATTCAGATTTGAAGACCCAATTCTTCATCCAATACGGTGATGTCCAAGGAACAGATGTATAAGTTTATTGTAGGAATAAATTCTAAATGGAAAATAAAAGTTAATAAGGTAGTATTTTTGAAGTATAAGTCGATTTCTATATTTTAAATAAAAAAACGAGAATTATAATAGGTTTTAAAGATAATCAGCTATTAAATTAAAAAAAGTTGATATTAGGTTGTAGCGCATCCTCTCTAATCTTACTTATTTTCCACTCATCTCCTTCCACTTTTTGATTATGTGTTTGATTCTGATTCCTCCGAAAGCTTCTGTTTTAGTATGTATTGTATGAACCAGCTCCGTGTTGACATAAATCGGTGAACTATACCTGAGTATCTGTGTGATTTCGAGATATCGTCTTTTGACACTGAGTTTCCGCTAATAACAGTATACTGTTGAACAGCAGCAAAAACTGTAAAAAACTGTATCGTAAATCGATATTTTTTATTTTACATATAATTTGTTGCTAAAGGCACACATAAACAACAGTATATTTTCAGATATATTCATTTTAAGCTAAAATTAAAACATTTCTGAACAAAAAGAATTCTCTAAAGATAAATAAGTTTTTGCAAAAGTAAAATCATTTTAGCTTAAAATAAAATATATCTGAAAATATACTGTTGTTTATGTGTGCCTTTAGCAACAAATTATATGTAAAATAAAAAATATCGATTTACGATACAATTTTTTACAGTTTTTGCTGCTGTACAACAGTATACTGTTATTAGCGGAAACTCAGTGTCAAATGACGATATCTCGAAATCACACAGATACTCAGGTATAGTTCACCGATTTATGTCAACACGGAGCTGGTTCATACAATACATACTAAAACAGAAGCTATTCGGAGTAATCAGAATCAAACACATAATCAAAAAGTGGAAGGAGATGAGTGGAAAATAAATAAGATTAGAGAAGATGCGCTACAACCTAATATCAACTTTTTTAATTTAATAGCTGATTATCTTTAAAACCTATTATAATTCTCGTTTTTTTATTTAAAATATAGAAATCGACTTATACTTCAAAAATACTACCTTAATAAATTGAATAAATTATAATTAATGATGGGAGTTAACTTTCTCGAAACATAGAAAATATTGTAATAGTTCGATAGACAATTTGAAATCAGCTGGACTTTACTAATGGAAATATCCCTATATGGCATTCCTGAAGCGAGATAAATTAACTTTATTTTTGGCATCAAAATCAATTATACAAATCACCGAAAATATAAGTGAAGTTATCTCGCTTCAGGAATGCCATATAGGGATATTTCCATTAGTAAAGTCCAGCTGATTTCAAATTGTCTATCGAACTATTACAATATTTTCTATGTTTCGAGAAAGTTAACTCCCATCATTAATTAAAATTTATTCAATTTATATTTTGTTTAATTTCCATTACGAATGTATTCATGCAATGTTATTATTGCCTGAGATTAAAATCTCTGCTAAATTATTTCTCACAGCACCCATATAATACCCTATTTTTTATAGAAGCATTACCTCAATTTTTAAATGATTTATTGATATCATGATTATATTTTACACATGGATTTTTAAAAATGATTTTAATCACTTTATTAATTCATTTTTGAAAAATAAAAAGTTTATTAATATTATAAGATCAAAATTTATTCAAGCTCAATAAATTCTTTTTCTACCTCCTTATTATAAATTGTATTAAAAGATATACAAATAATTATGGAAAAATTAAAAATTTTTAAATGTTGAATGTTTTAAAATATTTTATATATCATTATTTTTTTGTAATAAAGATTATTATTTAATGCTTTATAGAAATTAATACTGGGGATTATACCAACCAGATTATATATAATCATTAATGCTTGTAATTAAGATAAATAAAAAAATATAATAAAAGTCCTTGCCGAAGATGCAATGTCAATCACAAAGTACATAAGTTATAAAAATTAATGCTCAATATTTTTACTTTTTAGTTGACCAAGAAGTTTTTATAATTTACAAATGATGATATCTTAAATGGAAAATGAGTGAAAATAAAAAGATTTTTTCATTTATTTTTATATAGGCGTATTTTTTATTTGGTATTAATTAAACTCTCATATTATTTATCTTAATTGAAAAAAAAATTATTAATCATGAGATTAAAATCATTTTTTAAAAATAATATAATGTAAAAATTAAATTCATGAGATCTAGATGTCATATGGAAACTTAGGTAAATCTTTTATAGTAAATATGGCATTTAATGAAATTGCAGAGGATAAGGAGCACTTATATTTTATTTGATAATATTTTTTCAGATTACAAGACATCATAAAAATTGAAATATTATATTAAATATTATCGATATTTCATAAATTTAACAATATTATCAGTATTAAACTGATGTTTTTTTCTAAAAAATAATGATACTTAGAATTACAAATTAGTCTCTATTAAAAGTATGAATAAAATTATTATAGTTGCTGCATGCTTTAATATATTTACTCATCTTTATTTATTGAATTTTTATTATTTGAAAGTAATCCTTTTGATTTTAAAACCCGCTTAAACATATTAATTTAATTTTTAAAATATCTAAAGTAATTCAATTTTTAATAAATGATATGTTATAGTAATTTAATTTGAATTATAAACAAGTATTTGATATTTTTAGAGAAATTAGGTTTAATTAATAGTTAATAAAGATAAATCAGAACTAATACTTTTGAGTAATCATAAATGATATAGTTTTTATTGTTTGACTAATATTAATTAAAATTAGCACCAATTTATATTAAAAATTAGATGTATAGCCACCAAATACTTATCCAGATTCACTTAAGATAAAACAAATTGTGGGTCCTTTGTTATCACACAGCTCATGGAATTTAGAGGCAGTGAATCCATTTAATAAGTAACTAAAATAATTAAGTCTATTTATTAGTTTTAAAATTTTAGATCGATAACACTATATAACCTTAGTAGATATGAGTTTATAAAATGAATGAAATTTAATAACTATTATTAGAACCAAAGCTGGCTGAAAAGTGTTGAAAAAATAAATTAAAATTAAATAAATAGAACAAAATAAATAAATTGTCTAAGATAACTAACATTTTTAAAACAAAATCTTTAAATAGTTGTGAATTATTAATTATACTCAGAAATTATGTCTATAATTATTGACACTCAACAATACTTTTTGAAGTAAAAAATGTATTGAGATTGAATTATAATTTATAAATCATGGCACAATCTTTTAAATTATCAGAAATTGCAAATACTTTGACAAAATCATTAGGTTTCTAAAAAGGAAATGTAAATAATTATGCCTAAATAAAATCTTTTGGCTATGGGGAAGCATCCTCCCCCCCCTAATGTATACTTTTTATTTTGTGGTCTGATAGAGTTTTTAACGCTGAGTAATAGTAGCTGATGAACATGGTCTACGCGAGCAATAGTTTTTGAGCTATGATCACTTATAAGTCAAAAAATTATATATAAAATCATCATAAAATTGACAAAAATTTTCAATTTTTCTTCAAATTTTTAATTTTCATAAAATTATCGATTTAAGTGAAAAATAAGAAATTTAACAAATTATATAAATCTTATTTAATTATTAACAATAAAATTGAAAATAATTGTTTTTGCATTTTTTTAATAAGAGAGAATAATTTTATTTTTTAATTTTTTTGTTAATAATTAAATAAGATTTATATAATTTGTTAAATTTCTTATTTTTCACTTAAATCGATAATTTTATGAAAATTAAAAATTTGAAGAAAAATTGAAAATTTTTGTCAATTTTATGATGATTTTATATATAATTTTTTGACTTATAAGAGATCATAGCTCAAAAACTATTGCTCGCGTAGACCATGTTCATCAGCTACTATTACTCAGCGTTAAAAACTCTATCAGACCACAAAATAAAAAGTATACATTAGGGGGGGGAGGATGCTTCCCCATAGCCAAATCTTTTTGTTTTATTTACCAAAATTATAAACTTTTCTACATAATAAAGCGAACAGAAGGGTTTGGTTAGGTGTTTAAAAAAATAACAATAAAATCATCTCATTAAAGTTAGATGAAATTTATGTACATCAATCTTTTGCATATTATTCTTGTAAGGTTATAACATTCAAAGAACATCTCCTTCTCACAATTCACCGACTAAAAGATTTATCAATTATCTAATATTATAGGAATGCATTAAATTTGGAAAATATATCTATAGTTATAAATTTAATAATGAAATCGTCTCTGTTATCTTATAAAAAAGTGTACTTGTTTGAAAGAAAATTTAAATTCAGCTGATTTTTACTAATATTGCAAAATTAGAAAGAGAGATAAATCAATTGTGGGTGATTTTTAGATTGATTTTGAAGCCAAAATTAAAATATATTTATCTCGATCTAGGCTAGCAGGTAGAACACACCCCCCCCTAATGTACTATTTTCTTTTTGTAGTCTTGTAGAGTTTTTGACGCTGAGCAAGATTGTCAGAAGCACCTTTTGCTTGCGAGCAATAGTTTTCGAGCTACGACCAAAATTAAGTTCATTTTTATACATAAAAACATAATAAAAATAGTCAAAAATTTAAAATATTTTTTGTTTTTATATTTTATTAAAAATCAATATTTGGGTCTTTTTGTCATATTCTGAGCAAAAATCTAATTATTGAAGTAATATTTTGTAAAGTTACCATTTTTGTCATATTTGATAATTTTAGCATTAATAATGCATTTCTGACAAAAATGGTAACTTTACAAAATATTACTTCAATAATTAGATTTTTGCTCAGAATATGACAAAAAGACCCAAATATTGATTTTTAATAAAATATAAAAACAAAAAATATTTTAAATTTTTGACTATTTTTATTATGTTTTTATGTATAAAAATGAATTTAATTTTGGTCGTAGCTCGAAAACTATTGCTCGCAAGCAAAAGGTGCTTCTGACAATCTTGCTCAGCGTCAAAAACTCTACATGACTACAAAAAGAAAATAGTACATTAGGGGGGGGTGTGTTCTACCTGCTAGCCCGATCTAGAATGCAATAAAGGGATACCGTCAAAAGTAGGGTCCGTCTATTTTTAATTCATTATTTAATAATTAACATATTACCTCTTTGTCAGGCCAGATACAATTTTAAGATCCTAAAACAATTAATTTAAGTCTGTATAGATTTTTAAGAATCCTGAATTTTATTTATTAAATAAGCAAAACTCCACAAGGTCACCACCTTCTAGAAGGGGGGCCTTCTTTGAAATATCAGATTAGATTTGTCTTAATTACTTACGGATTTAATTATTTTAGTTGGAATGGAAAGGAGGGATTGTCTAAGCTAACTGACACGATTTTAATAATTTAATAAAATAATTATTAATAATTTTTCGAATTCAAATGTATTAATACAATCTTATAAAGGTCCCGCGATTTTATTGTCAATTAATTATTAATATTATCATTATTCCTTTACTATTATTATTACTATTATATTACTATTAGCTAATAAATAATAATTTATCCATGATGAGATCCCTTGTACAATAAAACTCCAATACCCCATTTCAGTTGTTTTATTTAATTTTTTACTCGTAAAAATAACCTCATATGTTATTTAATTTTAATTAGACTTCTGATTTATTATTATAAATATAAGTGGAATTTTAAATAATATATCGCGCAAACATAAGTTTAATTAAACACCCTACCTAAGACATAAAAAAATCTTTAACTTATCTATATGTTTTTATATTATTTATTTATCATCTCTTAAACACTTAAAGCCAAATTAACCGTTCTTTTGTATGTTTTTCACAATTATTTATGCTGGTAATCCCCATATTTCTAAAAAATGTTTCCATCTCTCCAATCTTCACTCTTGGGATAATATCCTCAAGTTTCTAATTCATATCCCAGGGCCGAGGTCTGGAAATTTTAAGCCCTGTTGAAATAAATAATATATAGAGGTTTGAAAGCTCATTATGATTTTCTCTGGTATCAAATCTCTATATAATTCTCGAGTCTATTAACTCTTTTATACCTAACTATCTGCTTCACTACCTAGCAAATTTGTTTTTGATATATGTTGTAAGATAAAAAATTTCTGAAAGTCATTTCCAGGAAGGGAACCCTAAATGCTAAAATATTTTATTTTAGTAATATGCCATAAAAATAATTAATATTACCAACTTTTTATAAAATAATGAGATAATGATATGATTTACTAAATGTTTTTGTGCAAACTTAAAATTAAAACTAAGTTTTTATATCATTAAATTTAAAGCTAATAGTATTGAGACATCACAATTTCAAAAATTTGATGAAATCATAAACGTTTAATTTAGAATAGTATTGAGTTGATCACTATTTTCATTACATCCGAATTGCAACTTAAATAATCAATATATATATATTTATATATTAGCACTGTCATAAAATTACTCCAAATCTAACATATATTCATAATATCAAAAAGAATTAACCCTATAAAAACACTTGTAAAGTATGACTTTATAACTATTTTTTTCAATAAAAACTCAATCAAACTACTGAAGGAGTTTTGAGATTTCGAATAGCTTAAACTTTTAGGTACTAAAATTTAATTATTCCTATAAATTCGAAAAATTTTATATAATCATTTGCTTGATTTAATTAATCATTTAATCAAGTAACTTTACTTTATCATACTTTAGTTTTATTATAAATTATTTAAAGTGAAAATTATTAACACCTTAAACTTAGGACTGAAAATCTCATATTTGATTTATATTTAAATATTTGGGGGGGGAAGCTTTCTACTCCAAAAATTTAAATGTCCCAAATATCATATATAAAATAATTATAAATTAGTCAAAATTTTTATTATATTAATTTAAGATTTAATTATTAATAATTAGCATCCAAAATCATTTTTATCTATTAAAGATTTCAAATTTATTGAAAAACACATTAAATTGTACAAATTCAATTATTTTTTAATTTAGTTACACTCAATTTTGATTGATTAGTTAAAAATTTTTATTTAATATTCAAATATTTATTTAAATTTGTATCAAATTACCAAATTTCGTTCCACACAAAAGTCATAATATATTACTCAAGAGTCAAAGATATGTAAAATCTTACAATTCTATTAAGAAATATATAGAGAACAACTCTAAGCAATCTAACTCAATATATAGATATATTATATATATATATATTATATATATATATATATATATATATATATATATATATGAAAACTTATCATCCAGTAATTTAAATTTAGAATATTGTTCTTAGAGCACTTAGCATTCTCTAGAGAAAATGTTAAAAATATCTAGGGATATCCTTCCCACAAAACCGGAATTTTAATAAATTCCAAATTTATGAGAGAAATTCCAGTTGAAACTATGTTTTTAAAACTGGAATTCCAGATCTGTGAAAATGTTTTAGATTTAGATAAGATATTCCAAATCTAAAAATGGAGCATACCAGAGACAAATATGATATTGCTTTTCAATTTGTATGGAAAAAATAATTATAAATTAAGAAATTTTTTATTTTTTTTAATATTCTTAAATTAAAGTATTATATGTTTATAATAATATTTTTGAAATAATATTTTTCAATTTTGCAAATATTTTTTTAAGTAATTTTTTAATATAAAATTCAATTGATAAAAAAATTAAAAAAATTGAGGATTTTCATGATATATTTTGTCAAATTATTTAAGGCATAGTATAGGAAAATAAAATGCAAATATTAATATAGAGTATATATCATTTTTAAAAAAAAAATTTAGACATAATCGACTATACTAGAACTGGACTGGACTGGACTGTCTTTTGATAAGCCAAAACAACTTTAAAATTATAAAATAAATATACTTATAAAAGAGTAAAATTATTTTAATAGGATGAATTGAAAATCTAATTAACTTTATATTAAATTGGTTTATACTTTTAACTAAACAATTAAATAAATAAAAAGCTAAGTTAATTTGGATTTGAACATGCCGATGCAAGATTTATACAAGTATATGTACAAAGCTGATTAAGTAACTAAAAGAATATTAACTAAGATAAAGTTTTTCAAATTTATTTTACTTAAAATAAAGTAATTTACTTTTCTAATCATCCATTATTAACCTTTGAATTTTACTAATGGATTGCTAATTTATTATTGCAAAAAATCCTCTAGGATCTGAGTTAAAATTAAGCTTCTTCATAATGGAAGTCAAAAAAATAAATGAAGAAGTTAAATAATTATTTTAATATCTGCAAATTTAAAGATCATACGTAAAATAAATACAATACAGTATAATGTTTAGTAATAAGAGGTATAAATAAAAAACTATTAAATTATGAAACTATCACTGATAACAACAAAAGTGTTCAATTTTTAATAGATCGCTAAATTCTTTAATTAATAAATGATAAATGTTTATTTCTGAATTATATATCATATGAATTCTAAAAATTTTAAATATATAGGGTCCTATATAATTCTATAACAAAGTCACAGTTATTTATGAAGGATTCTTAAACTAAACTGCTCATTTATGTTTTTAAAAAAATAAAAAACAAAAGTTAAGTATTTCTATGTAATATTTATTAAATGGGAACAATTAAAATATTTATAATCTTAAAGTTTTTAAAAAGTCATTTTTATATATTATTTAATAAGAAATATTAAAATACTTTCAAATTATTAAGATTTACAGAAGTTAAAAAACTAAGAGTTTTTATCTTGGAAAATTTAGAAATTTAAAAAATATCTAAATTTTATTAATAAATATTAATTAATTAAAATCTAATTTAATTATTTGTGCTGATTAGCAAAAACTTTTCCAGATCTAAATCTGGAATAAATTAAAAGTTTTTTAACTCCACAATTAAATCTGGAATTTTGATCACAGATCTAGAACATCTATCAAATCTGGGTTTAAGAAAATGTCGGTTTTGTGGGGGTGGCTTCCGTATCTATATTTATGTATATTCTATCTATGTTTGAAACCTTAATTATACTATATTTAAATTGTGTATAACTAAATTTTTAAAATTAGTTTTAATAAAAATGCTTAATACATGCCTTAAAAGCACTCAAACATTCAGTGTGTATAAATAGACTTTTTAACCACAACTGAATGTATTGATTAAAAACTATTAATTTAGCATTGTTGTGAATTTTCAATTAGACAAAGAATAAATCTAAACCTTGAAAACTATATATTAGAAAGTTAGAAAATATATGGTTATGATAATTATAAATTGCGATCTTTATGTTTCTAATAAATTTTATTTGCAAATAATATAAATTTGAATGTTGGGGCAAGAAACTTCACCTAAATATTTTATTTATAAATTGAGTTAGTCTTTGAGGAAGCTTGCATCAGTTTGATTTATCTCTTGATCTACTAAATTCCTAAATGATTCAATCCTTCCATCTTCAATTAATTTACTATTAATATGAGGTAATTTCTGATTATTTTATTAAATTCAACGCTAAAATTGAAATAAATAAATTAAAAAATCCTTTTAATTTTGATACATAGAATTTTATACAAAACGATATATCAAATTAATTCTTTGATCCTTTTGTTAATTAACTTTTATATAGTAAGCTTAAAGTTTTTAATATATTAAAAAACATTGTATAATTTATTTATTAAAATTAAATTAGTAAATTAATTAATTATAATTCAAGATAATCGTTTCTAATGACTTGTTATTCCGATTCCCTCTATATTCCATTAAATATTAATTTAATTTATCTAAATTTAGTCTTATAAAGCCACTCTTTTTAAATTATAATTTATACTGCATTTAATATTTTGAAAGTTATTTGATTGATAAATTTTCTTTCTTGAGAAAATTTATAAAATTTTATATAAATATATATTCTATTTACAAATATTCTAGAATACATTTAATTTAGGAAATATATTAAAATTAACTAAATAATTAAGAAGGTGCCAATTAACATAGAAAATATTGTATTTGTTTGAATGGGAATTCCAAAACAGATGGACTTTACAATTGGAGGAACTCCTCTATGATATCGCAAAAGCGGGTTAACACTGCATTAATTTTTGGTGATTTGTTTAATTTATTTTATGTTTAAATTCAAGAAGATTTATCTCCTCCTATGGATGTTATATAGGAGTATTGTCAAAAATAAAATTCATCTGATTTGAATTCTCTTTCAAACAAGTACCAAATCGTCTAGATTTAAATAAAGTTATCTGCCATAATTTTATTTATTTAATTTAATAATTACTAATATATTTCCCAAATTAAATGTGTTCCTCCAATATTTCTTGTTTAAAATAAAAAAATAAAATTCCCTGACTTGCTTATAACTCTGATAAGGATTTTTCCATTGATTCAATATTTACTTTCTATTCATTTAACTATTCTTTCAATAGCTTGATTTCATTTTAGTAACTCTTAATTTCTTGAATTGACTTTTAGAAATTTTCTTCCAATATACAAAGCCTTGTGTCAACTTGTTAATCAATTTCTTTGAATCTTTAGTCTTAGTCAATTACTTTTAAAATAAATTAATATTATAGTCATTGCTGAATTCTTTCTTAAACTCAAATTATATTTATAAAAAGTTCAAGTTAATGATTGATCCTAGAATTAATGTCAGTTTTTGGAAGTTTAATTGAATCGTTCTGTCTTTTTTCTTTCTTGCTTTGGTCGAGATTATTGTAAATAAGACCTTGTTTTAATTCTTCTCTTTGATAAACTTATTTAACTTTCATCATGCTTTTTTCATGCTTTCCCATTGAGCTATATCCAGAGGGAATTATAAATAATTAATTCAAAAATTATTTTCAAATAATTAGTTCTTAAGCAGATTAAGCATTTTCAAGGAACTTTCGAGGTCCATTTAGACATGAAACCAAGTCAATTTTTTAAATATAATTTATTTATAATTTTGATTCTTTCTTCGTCTGGGAGATGCTGAAACATAATTGTTAATTTTAAAATTTATGATTAAAATAATATTAATTTAATGAAAATAAAATGGAAAATTTATCACATTACATATATTTTCTAAAATTAAATCAACTATTTTTCTAAATTAAGAGAAAATTAATTATCAATATTGAATTCATTTTATTACCTTATTTATATAAATGAGAATTATTTAATATATTCAAATGAGAAATTTACCTATTAAAAATACTACTTATCTTGGAATAGTTAAGTATTCATCAATGTTATTGGGGATATTAAAATAAATAAATTATAATTGGAGTCTTATAAAGCAATTTTATACTTTTTTTTATTAATAAATCAAGATTAGTTTAATACAACGATTATATCTTATTACCAGAGAAGAGAATTGGAATGATATTAATTTTGTTACTTTTTAAAATTCAATTTTCAGACAAAATATATTTATATTTCTCTCTAATTCGGTGCAACAGATTATTATGAAATAGTAAAATTAAAAAAATTTTGAATTATCTATAAAGCAAATACCATATCAAGATAAAGTTAAGTTTCATTAATTCTAAAAATGTTAATAATTTAAATTTGTCACCCCCAACATAATTAAAGTTGCGTAATAACTAATATAGGTTATTTTGTTCTTAAAATTTAATGTACTTATATTTCAGCTTTTTTATTACTATTAAAACTGTTCTGAAATTAACACATCTTCTTATAGGAGGAAGATAGAATAATTAAATTGTCACACACTTCCTAATTTTTTTACATTTACATTAAAATCTCAATGGTTATATCCGCAATTGAAGGCAACGGAGTAACACGCCAGAACGCCCATCCTGTGTGAACAAACAATCCAATTGCAGCTATAATAATTATATTTATGTTTAAAATAAGTATAAGTTTATAGATTTTCTAACATAGGTTTCTTATTTTTAAGTTTAATTTAAATAGAAAGTTAAGAAAACTTAATTTTTAGTTATTAACAGTATTCGCTATTTAATTTAAACAACTCCTGTAGTTTTTTTTAGAAATAATTTTGATAGCAAGAGATAAAATTAGAAATTTGTATATTAATATTTTTTATTCATTTTATAAACTCAAATAGGCTTTTGCAATATTAGACATTCGATTGATCTTAAATATGGTTGATTTGAATTGAGATGCAGTAGGTTAAACTTCATTTTTAGAATACTTATCTAATTGAGACATCAATAAAAACATTAATTTATTAATTCAGGTTTTTATCCGAGTTTTCTTCAAACATCGTCTTCACATTTAATAAAAATTTATATGCATTTTCAGAGTAGTTCTTAAACATTGATTTCTTGAGATTGATAAGGCTATGTACTTTATGAGTTACAAGCTTGCAGTCAGAGCATACAGGGATCTCACAGTCTAAACAATACATTGTTGTAGTGTTATTTGGGTGCTAATCACATAGAATAGTGAGCTCATCTTGTTGCTACAAAGAATTATAGATCTGCTTGCTTTCCTTCAACTCTGGTAAAAATAAACGACATATTAAAGTATTTCAGGTCGAGTAAATTGCATCAAATAATAAAAAATAGCCATAGAGTGCTGACCTCTTTACATTTTTCAGGGCAGATAATTTCTTACTTTTCCTTATTTTCATTCAGTAGAGATTGGATGCATTCTTCGCAGTATGTGCAGCCACACTTATTTTGATAAATATCACGCATAGTTTTTATAAGAAAAATCATTGAAAATAACAATATTTGAGATTTTTTGTTTTATTTAATTAAAATAAATATAATAATTATATAACACTGAAGGACCAAAGCTTTTCTGTTTGTCAAATTAAATTTATAAATGATTAAATTGTAGAAGTTGTTGCAATGTAAACATTTTTATACCATCTTTTGATTTTAGTAATTAAAGATATGATAAGTCTCTTTGTTTTAATTATTAATATTGATCAATAATAAAAAGAATTCTTTATATATACTTATTTAATTGACGTCATATGTATATATTAATTCAATGATTATTAGATAATAAAGTCGTCTTAAATATATTTTTCTCATTTTTTTACTGATCTAAAATAAACACATAAAATTAAATATAAATTAATATATTGAATAAATACAATATAAGAAATATATTTAATTATGTAAAAATCATTTTGACTGCAAATAAGCAAAAAAAGTAAATTGTTTGGAAAATTCATGATCTATATTTAATATGGATTTATTCATAAAATTAAAAACCTGTTATGATAGGCATATTAAACTAGGTTTAAAATAAAAAATATTCAATACTAAAATAATGTATAAATGATCTAATTTTCCCATACTATTTTATTATTAGACATTAGAACTCTTTAATATTCTGTGCTTTATCATTCTGCTTAAATTTTTATTTGCCTTAAATGTGTTTTAAACATTCTTTTATATATAAAATGTAATGTCACTTAAAATAAACATTTTAGTATTTAGCATTCAAAATTTAAGTTTTCTTAAAATTATAATCAATCTGTACTTAATTTTTTTCAAAAAGCTAAATAATTTTTACAGGATGGAGAAGTTTCCTATTTACAAATCTATTATATTTTTTATTGAAGTGTGATGTTATATCAAATTGAGAATTTTCTTTGCCTAGGTTAAACTAATTCCTTGCATATATAATTTTTTAGGTTTAAAATTATCACTTATCTACATAAATTTTAGGAAAAATATGCTAAAAAGTATCGAAATAATTATTAATGGAGTGTAAATATTTTAATATTAATTTAAAAATAAAGGAGGAGATGAGGATTACCATAATTAAAGTTAGTAATTTAAAATCATTTAGAAAAGTAAAGATAATTTATTGATCTATCAAATATTGGGGGGTACCTGTCTCACCGCCACACTTTTTATATATAATATTTTTATTTAAAAAATTCACAGTCCTGGTCAAATTTGGGTTGATTTTCATAAATAAGACAATAAAAATAATAATTAGCAACTTTTAAGAAGAGTAAAGCTTCAAATAAATTTACTTTTGTCATAAAACTCTTGTTATTTCTTTTAGAAATCAATTTAATATATCACGAAAATGGCTTACGTTATTCAAAAAAATATGAATTTTAGACATCAGTATTTCGGTCTTTTAACTAATACAATAATAATCACTTTTAAAACTATCTATTTAATTATAAATTACAACAATAACTTTAACAATAACAACAACAATAACTATAACAACAACAAACCTAAACCCAGTTTTTTTTAAAATAATAGTGATCAGAAAATACTCAACTGCCACTATTTTGGAAATACATTAAATCAAATTTGCGATCAAAATTCCTAGACAATTCTGTTTCAGGAATATTAAAATTAAAAACGTTTTCGAATTTATTGACTCAACTTGCTCTTTATTAAGGATTAAATATGGTCATTTACATATTAATATATAAAATAAACTTGATTGTATTTTAAATGACCATATTTAATCCTTATTAAAGAGCAAGTTGAGTCAATAAAGTCGAAAACTTTTTTAAATTTTAATAATTAAATGCGAAAAAGATTGCAAAGTTTTGTGAGATAATCCATGTGAAAATAACAAGAGTTTTATGACAAAAGTAAATTTATTTGAAGCTTTACTCTTCTTAAAAGTTGCTAATTATTATTTTTATTGTCTTATTTATGAAAATCAACCCAAATTTGACCAGGACTGTGAATTTTTTAAATAAAAATATTATATATAAAAAGTGTGGCGGTGAGACAGGTACCCCCCAAAATATTGTTATTAAATATTAAAATAATTTATATAGTAGGAATACATAGGAGGACATAAAATAAATTAAAATTATAATAAATTAAAACATTTGCCTAATTCGATATAGAATTTAAAATAAAATAACTTCTTTTTACTAATAATGCTACTATTTTATTTATCACAACAACAAATTATTTCAGTTTTCTTTGAGTAACTTATATAGTAAAGTCTAACCTGATATAAATTTCTATCACTTGAGACAAAAATCTTCAGCTTTTAGTTGTCACTATTTTTATTTAATTTAATTCCCTATTTAAAATCGATGCATTAGAATAATATATTTATATAGCATGTAATTGAAAAATATAAATAAATCTATGATTAGTTTTCAAAACTAAAGCCATTTTATTTTTTAACTTATTTTATTCTAAAAAATATAATATAAAATTATTTATTTAGTCTTTAGTTATGATCAGAGGTAAATGATAAATGAGATAATCACATATACATCGACTAATAAATGACCAACTTTGAGGACTCTTAAAATTTTTAGAGCATAAATGATCAACCAATTAATCTATTTTTTAGATGCGAAGTTTTTTGCATTCTCTCCAAGAGAGGTAGCAGTTGAAGACAATATTATTGAAGCTTTGTCGGTGGTTTAAAAATGAATCGAGTGTAATTTTTTGTAAAAGGAATTTAACTTAAACTGCCTTATAACTGGCACTTTATGGACTTACTTAGTTAGTGGTAGACTTGCAAGACGGCGATAAAAAAGTACTCCAGTATATGATTGCTCAATTCATTTACTACTCTATAATATAAATAATAGCAGAAATGATTGGGATCGACTAATCCTGAATCAAATGATTTAAGCTGTAACTCTTTTGATTCAATCTTCTCACAAACAAAGTCTCTCAAAGCAAACAGCTTGTAAAATATTACGTCATGAAGCATAGTCCCATTTACAGTAACGCTGCCATATTTTTGAGAGGACTATGTCTAGTAGTAGAGATAGTTCAAGTAAAGTATGATAAAAGTATTATCTATTCTTTTCTTAGTTATCCTTGTAATTGAACCACAGCTTCATTCTTAGAGTCGGGGATTACAATATAAACATTTGGGTTAATTTTCGTGCTTTTTTTAGTATTCAATAACTATCTTTAATTCAAAATTCCTTGAGTTCCTCCTTTTATTCATCATCTTTAACACCCATTTACAATTCCTCTTAATATTATTAAATTTAATCTCTTTTACTTACATACTTTGGAGCGTTATCTTAGCGATAATATGTTCCTGTTTCTCAAAATCTAAGTCGTTCTTCTTTGATTTATTGTGAACCTTTTTGGCATGATAATTGAGAATGCTATTATAATTAAAAATCTTTAGAAGGTAATGCATCAATAAAAATAGTCGCTAGTGATTAAATTTGCATTCTTGTCATCCTCGTTGATTTACCCTGGTAAGTTAATTTTTGATTAAAGGTTACTGAAGCTATTATTAAATTTTGGATTTAGCTGTTGGTTGGAAAAGTTTAAAGAATTCTAACCATCGTTGTCAGCGGTAGCAAAGTCAAAAAGCTCCTCGTTCATAAATACTCAGTTTCAGACAAATGATTATAACTAAAGTTGATTAGCTTATTAAAAATTAATAGAAGTATTAAAGACTTAATCACAAATCTTTCAAATAAATAATGATGAAGAGTAGTTTAACACTCACTTTCATGTTTAGACTAGTAAAGAATACGCTCAATAAACTTAGTCATCGATTAAAGTCTTTATTTATAGTTTCTATGTCGAATTAACGAAAGTTTGTCAATTAACAATTAATTTACATAAAAACACAAATTGGAGTTTTGAAAAATTACATTCTAAATAAATCACTTGAAATGTTACAAGTTATATTAAGAAAATTAAAGTTAATTGTACTAAATAGATTTTTGTTTGATAATTAAATAATTTAACATATATTTTCTCTTTTAAATTTTAACTATTCATTGAATTTGCTGACTAATATAGAAAATAATTTTTTTCAAACAAGTTAGGAATGCAAAATAATAATAGTCATTAAGATATGGTAATAATATAAATTTATTAAAATATAAAGAATACAATCTAATTATAAAATTTCCTGAATAATCTAAAATTAATTAGTTTTTTTTAATTTCTATATTGATTTTAAATATTAATATTATAGATATTAGGAAACTTTTATATGTTTAATTTATCTCATTATAATTCTAGAACATCCTTTACTTATTCAATAGCCCTTAATCTCTCCTTCTTTTCTAAGTTATAGATCTACAGCATATCATACAAGTTATTAAAGGTTTCAGTGTATATTTATAGCTTCTTCTCTAGTAAATTTTTCATTTCAATATCACTATTAACATACTATTTTTATGGGGTGAATTTAATGCTATCTTCAGTGATCTCAATTGAAGTTATGTATCTCATGAGAACTTGGAATGTATAGTGAGATCTAAAGACCTCAAACATCAAAGCAAATTTCTCTGTATTTATATCTGTACCTTCTTAATTATCAAATTAATCACCAAACCGATCTTTTGGATTCATTTCATCGTTATTATTAGATATTAAATTTTTGAAAAAGTGACTTTAAACTATATTATAAAATTGACAAAGTAAAATTATTTATTATTAAATCAATAATATGTGTAAGTGTTTTGACAACATTTTCTTCATCATATTATCCCAAGAAAACTGAAATATACAAAGAATCTAAAAGCTTTTTGTCAAATTATCTAATTGAATAATATGGAGGTAAGTGTTCTTTGATTAAAGTCTCCATAAAATAATATATAATATATTTAAACAATTTCTATAAATTTTTAGAGAATATTAAGTAAAATAAAAGCTATATTTTAAAAATTTCCATGTTGTGTTATTCAAGAATAATTAAGAATTTTGAGTAGGACTAAATATTAAGCTTTGAAAACTTAATCAAATAGTTTAACCCATGAATATTAAATCTCAATAAACAATTCAAAGATTAAATAAAGATTAACCGGAAAATCAATATTAGGTAATTATTATCAAAAATAATAAACTAGATTTATTTAATTACTTAATAATGTTTACCTTTTTAAATCGAATTGAATTATTATTTTTACAGATGCGATTAAAAATATATTATTATTATAACATAATTGATGATAAAATTTTGACAAATCTATAAATTATTATTTAAATTTATGTATAGGGCAGAAATCTTCCTTCGTGGGTTGAAAATTTCCGCACTTGGGAAATATGCCAAGTTGGCAGCAGGCAACAGTCCCCCCCCAATTTTTATTTAATACTTTTAAACTTGAAATTCAAAGTTTTAGAAGTTTATTAGATTATTAAATGATTTGTTCTTAATTTTATTTTCTTTGTAAAAGCAATTCACCCACAACTCCAAACAAATTTAAAGTAATTTCATGTGAATCCCCGCAAAGATCTCTATATTTGTTTAACCAACCATATGATTGATGAAGTGCTAACTTAATATTTATTATGATGAATGTGAACTTATTAATTTTAAACGAGAATTTTTTAATAAGAAAATTTAACTTATACTATAAAATAACTCGGCATAACCTGATGTCTTTAAATATAAATTTAATTTAGAATCCTTTTCCAACAATAAAATTAATAAATTCACATAAATCCCCAATAAATATAAATGTTAAATCGAAATAATTGTTTATAAGTCTTTTAGTGTAAAAGAAATCTATGATACAGTTTCAACATAATTTTCTTAATCTAACCAAATATTTAGTTAGTTAATTAGTTCATTTTATTATTTAAATTAAATTTGGAGATAGGTAATCAATCAAGAAGGATAATTCAAACAAATTCAATTTTAGGAATTATGACTAAACTGGTTTTTTTCAGCATAGTTGTTTATGTGTACATCGATTCCCCTGTCATTGTGAAACCAAATATTTTATGTCTTTAAAAGCTCAAAGTATTCAAATGCCATGTTTATAGAATTATTAAAGCAAAATTACTTTGATAGAAACATGTCTTGAAGTCCAAACATCTCACAGATAATTTAAGCCTGTTCAATTTTATCATCTATTACGAAAGACTTTATATAAAATGCTATAGTGGTGTTTCTCGCATCTTACGAACTTTCTAGCTTATATTTATCTAGTTAATCATAGAAATCATCTAAATTTGCCTTATCTGGGATATCCCCTAAATATGTGGAATCAAATAAATATATTTAAAATCTAGAAAATAAATTATTTATTTAACATTTCCTTATAATTATTTCAAGTAGCTCATCGTTAATGGTTTTAAAATTTATTGGGGAAGGGATAGATTAAAAAATAAATACTTGTTAAACTTCAATTAATACAAATATGAATTCCTTAAGCAATAATATAATTAATAAAAAAAAAATAAAAATATCAAAATTGAATAAAACAATTAAGTTTCCAAAATTTTTTTTTATCTTACATCACAATCTTCATTATATTTAGGGTAAAATTTATTGAAATAATTCATTAGTGAAAAATAAATAGAGATAGATAGATAATAACTTAAGGATAATTAAAAATAAATATAAATATAAATTATAACAAATAAAAAGATTCTTAGGATTCATCATGAATAAATTTAAAATTAAGAATCAAATAAAGAAGGTATCAACTGATTAGAAAATGATATTTTTATATTAAAAGACAGATTATTTTGATTTACATGAATACATAATTATAACTTAATTTTTTATAATTTATTTTACCATTAAAATTTTTTATGTTAAATTTGCAGAATTATAAGAATTTTTTCAATCATTTTTAACTTAGGAATTTATTTACTAATTTATAGAGTTTAAACTGATTTAATTATCTTATTATTGATCATAAAAGGCGTTTTGAGAGTTTATAGGGTATTGAAATCTAATACTAATATATTATCTCATGGTTTAACCCTTCCGATTTATTCTTTAAATTCGACTTCATCGTCCTTCAAATCTTTCAGAATATCATTCAGTGTAAGAAACTGAAATGTCATCATACTCATGCTATAATATTCTGCTAGATAAACAATGTGGATTCCATGTTTCTTTAAAAATTCTGATGGAGTTGTTTCTTTCTATTTGGCTTTATGTGAAAGATAAGAACTTAATTCACCATTGAGACTAATGTATGGATGAAAATTTGCTTAAAATTCTCTCGTCATAAATATTGTTAATCCATTAGGTAAAAGCAAATGTTTTATTGAATCCATTATTTCAAGAATAAGGGTCTTAAAATTGATATCGTTCATCAAAATTTAAATCTAGTTTTCAGACAAATCATCATTCAAAGCTTTAAATTCAATAAAGTCCTCTTAATTATAAAATGAGTTCAATTTATCAAGTTCTTCAGCTTGTACCAATTCGTGATGAGGTCTAATTTAGTTTTCATAATTTTACATTAGAGGAGTCAATTAAGCTTCAAGTATAAGTTTGTATTTTGTTAAGTAAGCAATATGAACTATAGCTTCGATTTTATTTTCATTTTTCATTTAACTTTTTAACTTGTCTATGAAACTTGGACTTTCTGAGAAGAATTTTGAATACTTTTGTAAAATTAGAGTTAATCCCTTCGAATCAACTAAATCGTTTAGCATATCCTAACACAGAGTGCTGTGTTCTGAATCAATTATTATGTTTTTTGTCTCTTAGATGCATTAATAGAAGGTCCTAATCAAACTAAACTTATCTGCTTTGATAAGTTCATTTCTTGACTATGGAATTTTTCTTTACCAATCATCTAATTGCTGTCCTGAAGAATAAGCTGTTGAGAGTCCTTTAAAAAGATAAGCCTTTTAGTCATCCTCTATTGAACTATCCATTTTAATAGTAGTCCCTAAATCTCCAATTTTGATAAGCTGATCTTTAAAAACTAATAGATTATGAGGCTTCATGTCTCCATAATACACATCTCTTTAATGAAGGTATGCCATTATTTGCATAGTTTAGTAGAAATAATATGCTAATTTTTCTGGAGAATAGTATTCATAGTACTTGTCTGATAATTCTTCTACGTTCCAAATTGTTAACAAATCATAAAGAGAAAATCTTGCTCTTTCAACTACAACAAGATAGTTTTTGATAATGCTAGAGTCTAGATCATACTCAATGATTTCTTCCTTGACCTCTGCAATGAATTTATCAGATTAAAGAAGTTTTAATTGTTAAGTTTCACTCATTAAATTTTTCAAAGCTGATTGGATTACAAATTCATCATTATTTCATAATTTAAAGATGATAGAAGATATATTACAAAAACATGAATAACTTAATAATTATTGCTTGAATTCTTAACAGATTATTTAATAACCACCTCATCAATTCCAACATAGTCTAATTTGTAAACGATTGACTCCCCTCCTCTTGCGAGTTCACTAACACTAATAACATTTTAGTATTGAATGGAATTTTTCTTGAGATAGTCCATTAACTCAAATTCTTATTCAGTAGAGTCTATGTCTTCATCTTTTTGGTAATAGAGTATTTTCTGATTTTCCACACATCTTCTTATCATAACATCGTGGTAGCTCAGGAAATCAGATTTATAAGAATCAAAAATGTCAGATAGATAAAGACCTCTTAATCCATCAGCCAAAACATAGTTATTTATGGGTTCAAATTTATTCAAATCAGTTATTATTTTGGGCTTTCATGAAAATAGCTTTTCTTTTATTAATTTTGGATCGAATTAAAAATTACAATTCTCCTAAAATTATTTTGATAATCTTTAACAGTTTTAGGATTAAAGCTATGACTTATCTGCCATATTTAAGTTAATGGATCCGAATTCCTTTTTGTCAAGTATTACTTTGGAACATATACTGGGAGCGAAGGGATGGATTTTTAAGGGCACATTATATTTCGATGGTAAATATTTAAATATAATACTTAATCTAGAAAAAAATATTTGTTAAAATTTAGTTATATTTTTTATATTATTTCAATGACTTTAACTTTATAAAATTGCAATGATAAGAAATTTATTTGATACGAAATTATTATAATATTAATTTTCAAGAATTAAATGTATATTTATACATATTTGTTCGAGTTATTTTCATAAAAAATACTTAATGTAATTGTTAAATGCAAATTCATTTAGCCACTTTGAAATATAAGCTATTTTATACTTAAAAATTTAATTAATTAATCAACCCCTAAGATTCCATCTATGTAGGTTCACAAAAATCATCTTCAATATCCTCATTAATTAATAACTGTTCCAACCGAACCCCCTCCAACTCCCCTCCAGGTCCAAACGAGAACCCCCCTCCCACCCTAACGAGACCCCCCCTCCCACCTCAACAACATCCCAATTCAAAAGAAAACTTTTATCCTCGATGTTTAAATCATTTTCCTCATGACATCTGATCTCATTTTTTATACATAAAAATAACTTTTTCAAAAATTTTCTCAATCATTCAAATGCTTATCTTTTGTTTAATTTTACATCTTACACTGCGTCCGTCGGTTACTTTATTTATATGCTCCCATAGGAAATTAAAAAAATATAATTATATTTTACTCGTTAATAATATAATTAAAATAATGTTAAACCAACAAACTCATTAAACTTTATATAATAATCAAAGAATTAAATTTAAATAAAAATGTAATCACTTTATATAGTCTATATTCGAAATATGATTAATTTTTTATAGCAAATTTTCCAATTATTCTATAATTATTACCATCAACATAAATATAGTAACTAATAGTTATGGAAAAATTGATATGAAAATATATAAAAATTAAAACCTATTATATTCATATTATAAAAATTAGTTTGTAAAGGGACTATTTAAATAAAAACAACTTCTTTATTAATTAAAGATAGTTAAAAATTGAATATAATAGGTTTTAATTTTTATATATTTTCATATCAATTTTTCCATAACTATTAGTTACTATATTTATGTTGATGGTAATAATTATAGAATAATTGGAAAATTTGCTATAAAAAATTAATCATATTTCGAATATAGACTATATAAAGTGATTACATTTTTATTTAAATTTAATTCTTTGATTATTATATAAAGTTTAATGAGTTTGTTGGTTTAACATTATTTTAATTATATTATTAACGAGTAAAATATAATTATATTTTTTTAATTTCCTATGGGAGCATATAAATAAAGTAACCGACGGACGCAGTGTAAGATGTAAAATTAAACAAAAGATAAGCATTTGAATGATTGAGAAAATTTTTGAAAAAGTTATTTTTATGTATAAAAAATGAGATCAAGATGTCATGAGGAAAATGATTTAAACATCGAGGATAAAAGTTTTCTTTTGAATTGGGATGTTGTTGAGGTGGGAGGGGGGGTCTCGTTAGGGTGGGAGGGGGGTTCTCGTTTTGGACCTTGGGAGGGGGTGGAGGGGGTCTCGGTTGTGAACAAATAACAAATTCTAATTAAACTTTTATGTAATATAATACTTGTAAGTTAATTGGTAATATCTTATTCTTTTATTTAATTTAGATTGGTGAGTAATTTATTCTTATTATGAATAACAGTGCCATCCTAATTGACTCTCAATGTAACTGTCGCTTAGTCTTTCTTATTAAATGGCCTCATGTATTCTTCTTCATTCTTCTCCTGCTCTTAAAATTAAACTTTTTTCTTAACACTTTATTCTTCAATTACGTCGTTAATTTTTTAAGAATTTTTTATTTCCAATTGTTCAGTAGCTTCTTACTCTTAAATGTCTTTTTCAGTTACTATTAGGATAGGTTGAATGTTTGTTACACTCATGTTTTCAAATAAGTGAGCTCTTTGTTGCAAGAAATCAGATAGAAAAATTATTGGCTCACTTGGTTTTTAATTTGTCAATTCATTAAAAGCTTTTCCTAGTAATTAGTCTATCCCAGTTTAACTTAGGTAGGTTTTTATTCTTAACTCCATTTTTATTTAAAATATACTTTTTATTTTATACATAAAACAATTTAAAAATAGATTGGTGTTAAAAGGAAATTTATTACTAAATTCAATTAATATTGATTTTAATTACTTTAATAAGGTAAGTTATAATACTTTAATTTCAAAGCGATTATAAAATAGATATATCTCTTTTTAATGTAGATGATAAAATAAGTAATCTTAAACTATCTATATATTTAATAAAATATAATATTACTAAACTCAGATTTTTTAAAAAATTTAAAGCCAACTTACCATAAAAATTCTTGTTTAGTTTTATTGATTATATAAAGAAAATAATAGTTTACTCTTAAATGAAAAATAATTAAAAAAATGAAGAGTTTAATTATCTAAATTTTCTATTGATAATTTTAAGGGAAGTTAAGAATTTTTCATTTCTCAAACATATTACACTGTCAATATTTAAAACTAACTTGATTTTAAATTTTAATTTGGTAGACTAGTGTAAATTTATTACAATATTTTTCACTTTCTTTATATAATTATCCAACATTTAAACTATACATACTATAATAATGTTTTATTAAAAATAATATCTTGCAGTAACTTTTATTACAGAGACTTGATTGATAATTTTATTAATAAGATTTATCTCTATAAAATTACAAATTTTTCTTATTTTAAAATTAATTTTATTTTCATAATTTAGATTTATATCCATAAATATATATTAAATATTTTATTTTACAAAGATTTCATAATTTATTGTTTCTTCAAGTTGATGCTTTATAAAGTTTGATTAAGATTAGCAGAATTTTACTAATTTTTTTTTCTCTACTCTATAAGATCAGATAATGAAAACAATGAATTTATATAAAATTTTGTTAACTCCTCTTATTAATGATGAATATATATATTGTAGAAATACATTTGAATTTGGAAAATTAATTTTAATTAAATTTATAATATATTAAATTCGTGGCAGTTAAAGTTGTCCAATTTAAACGATCTTGGGCTTGTTTGATAGAGAATTCAAAATTAGCTGGACTTTGTTATTGGCTGTACTATTTTATCTCATCCCTGGAGTGAGATAACTTGAGTATAATGTGAGGGTATAATTTAATAAATTTAGATGTGTTTAATTAAAGTCGAGATATCTCACTCCAGGGATGAGATAAAATAGTACCGCCAATAGTAAAGTCCAGCTAATTTTGAATTCTCTATCAAACAAGCCCAAGATCGTTTAAATTGGACAACTTTAACTGCCACGAATTTAATATATTATAAATTTAATTAAAATTAATTTTCCAAATTCAAATGTATTTCTACAATATTGTAACACTTCTAACTTCGATATATAGAAAAATAATGATAAAAATCAAGATGAGTTAACAAGGAAGATTAATTTTATTATATTAGACTTTTCGTCGATATTCTAATGACTTTATTTCCGTTAATCTTTTATAATATTCATAGCAACTTTGATATTTTTTAAATTATTTTTTAATATTTTGAGTTCTTTGTAATTTACTTTTAGTAAATCATCAATTATCCATGAAAAATTCATTGATATTTTTATTTTCTGGTGAGTAAATCAAATTTTTTCAAAGCTATTTCGATGGTTTCCATTTGCTTTAAATGAAAGAACCGAATCAGAGAGTTGCCACTCTTCATTAATCTTCCTTCAATATCTCTTAAATTTGAATTTATATAAATTAAATAGGAATAATTATAATATTAAAACTATAAAGGAATATTTTGTATATCAATAATATAATAAATTATTTGATTATAGCCTACTCATTACAAGTTTACTTTTAAATATGGTGATTTTAACACATAAAAATTTCTTTTTAATTTATGATAAATTTTTGCTTAAAATTTTTATATTTCCTCAACTAAGTTAATATAAAAATGATTTTTATCAATTATCTTTTATGAATTCTTTAATTATATTATATTATTGATAAGCAGTTTTTTTTCCAATAAAACTATCATAAATTAATTTAAATTATTATTTAATTTTATAATTATTCATTTTATTTCAAATTACAAATAAAAATCATTTTATTTTAAAAAAACAAACAATTTAAATTATTAAACACTCGAATTAATTAGGTGATAACTTGATTTATTAAAGCATATTGATATTGATTGTTTATATTTTTTTATATTTTAAAATTAGGAATAAGATATTTTTATTTTTATATCATAATGTAAATTTATATTAAACAAGTTATTAATCTATATTTCATTAATTAGCAAGTAGTATATAGAAATTATTAAAATTTGTCATTAAATAAATGAACGAATTTGATTAGTTCAATAAATGCAAATCATATTACTTGAAACACTTCAATTTCTAATACTTTGAAGTAATACTATCCACCTAAATATGATTGTGCTTCATTTGAATCATATTTATATCCATTAGGTAATGCATAAGTGCCTCCTAAATTACATGCACTATTACTATTCTCATCACAATTATCAGAAATACAAATATCACCATATCCAAATAAGCTCATCCAATCCTTATAATGTCGAACTGCTCCATCTTAATTTTAATATTGTTTATGGATAGATCTCTTGCTTAAACTAAACACAAATGCAGAGGGGTCACTATATTTATTATCAGAGGATGTCCAGGGAAGAGATGTAAAGTAATAATATATTTATATATTAATAATTATTCCATATTCTATGTGATTATAATATATTAATCTAATAGCGAATATTATATAAACTTTTTTATTATAGATTTTAAATGATAAACATATTTCAAATAATGTTTTGGTAGTTAGCTAAACTATAATATTTGACAATTATGTTTATTTTTAATATAATGGATCAAAAAAAATTAATATATAATTGTTCTATCCGAG
The DNA here is from genome assembly GCA_000711775.1 of Oxytricha trifallax. NCBI lineage: Eukaryota > Ciliophora > Spirotrichea > Sporadotrichida > Oxytrichidae > Oxytricha > Oxytricha trifallax. Next base: position 3,330 of record ARYC01001384.1, on the reverse strand, counting down.
ATATCCCTCCCCACCCTAAACCGAGATACCCCTCCCAATACCCCCTCCTTACCCTAAACTCAGAAAACCCTCCCAACAAAACCCTGATATCCATCACCTCTAACTTTCCTTCACTAATTTTTGATTTTATAACATTTTCTCATAAAAGCTTATCACCAAAATGATTAACGGACAAATTGAATCCTATAAAATTATTGCATAAAATGTATTTTCGGTCCGCAAGACAAATAAAAAATTAGAAAAAATACTAATTATTATGAAAGTGGGGAGGGGCTCGGGGTGAACGGTTAAGGATCTATACTGAAATAAATTATCATAATCTTATTTAAAAAAAGTTGCAAACTTATTATATTTAATAAGTTAGTGAAGGAAAGTTAGAGGTGATGGGTATCAGGATTTGGTGGGGAGGGGGTATGGGGAGGGATATCTCGGTTTAGGATGGGAGGGTTTGGGGAGAGATATCTCGGTTAAATCATTTAATAAAAATAATTAATTGAAATTATAATCATTTTTTTTAATTATTACGATTATTTAAAGATTTTAACTTTGCTAATTATAAAAATAATAATATAACTATAAATAGATGAAAATCCTCCGAATACTTATGCTTGCTCACTTATGATAAAGAATATTGTTGGTCCTTAGTTATCACATAATTCATGGAATTTAGCAGTAGTAAATCCATTAATTTACTTTTAAGTTTATTATAATATTTTAACTATTTAGTGTTTGATATCTAACCGCAGTAAAATTATCTCTATTATTCAGTCAATAAAAAGTAAATATTATGATAAATTTTAATCAAGCTTACAATTTTAATGAATATTATTTAGCTGAGTTTGAGGTAACTTGTCTTCAAATTAATATAAAATTATTTATCGAAAAAAAATTAAACTCAATCATTTGGATAAAATTATAAATTAGTATCTATATAAATGGATATGAATTTATATGTATACTGCCATTTTATCATATTTACAATTTATCTTCAAAAATTACGAAATAGAGAAGTTCAGTAATTTCCTTTACAATTTTAATTAAATTTAAGTGTGATGATATGTTGTATTATTTTAGAAAAGCGTTTAAGACATCATTTTTACATTAAAAATTATCGAAAATTGAATTTATCGAATCATATCTAAATAATTGTTTTAAGTAGTTCAACATAGATTGCTTTAAATTCATAAATTATGTATCTTAATTAATAGAATAATTTTTTATCGATTATGTTCATTGTTTTAAAGTAATTCAAATATTAAAATCATTTTTTATTTACCTTTTATTCTTATTTAATTATTAAAATTTAGTTTTTAAATTAATTTTAGTCTATATCTTGATTAGCAACTTATTATTAATACTTAGGCTTTGAGTAGCAATCTATAATTCATGTTAATTTATTTTAACATAAAAGCATGTAATATATTAAGCGAGTATAATTAAAATGGGGAGACTGTTAAAATTAAATCAAAAAAGAGATTTAATAAAATTATGTTCATATCAATATACATGTGTTAAGATAAAACAGTCACTAATTTGAAATATGTTTGAGTAGATCCTTATTTAACTTTAATTAATTAATCAACTATCTAAAAATGGAATTTTTGTTTTTTTCAACTTTTCTGATTTATTTCTATTTTAGCGCAGTGATCAAGTTGATGTTGTAGCTGATCTCTAAGTTTTTCATAAATTTTTCATAGATATCTTCAGGGTATCTTCAGGGTATCTTCAGGATATCTTCCTTAAAAAATAAAAGTGTGGAGAGTGTGGAGAGTGTGGAGAATGTGGAGTTTAGCATCTCCAATAACAGTGGAAATAGCATCAATATCACTAATATTCTCAATATCAAGCATTATTAGGAGTCTGGGATATTTTCTAAAACATCTTGTTTTTCTTAAATTCATAGATGTGAGACCTAATATTGAAGATGATGATGAAGATAATGTTGTTGAAAACGATGAAAAAATTAGTGTTGTAAAATTTTGAAATTCTCTAGAATTTCAATCAGACTCCTAATTATTCTTGATTTTGAGACTATTGGTGATATTGATGCTATTTCCACTGTTATTGGTGATGCTAAACTCCACACTCTCCACAGTCTCCACACTTTTTATTTTTTAAGGAAGATATCCTGAAGATATCCTGAAGATACGCTGAAGATATCTATGAAAAATTTATGAAAAACTTAGAGATCAGCTACAGCATCAACTTGATCACTGCGCTAAAAAAGAAATAAATCAGAAAAGTTGAAAAAAAACAAAAATTCCATTTTTAGATAGTTGATTAATTAATTAAAGTTAAATAAGGAACTACTCAAACATATTTCAAATTAGTGACTGTTTTATCTTAACACATGTATATTGATATGAACATAATTTTATTTGATCTCTTTTTTGATTTATTTTTAACAGTCTCCCCATTTTAATTATACTCGCTTAATATAATAATCCAAGCTGCTATTAATGGAGTAAGCAATACTTTTTCCTCTTTTAAAACTTAAAACTACTTAAAACAGTCCATGAATTTGAATTAAGTGAAGAAGTTGCATCAAAATAGCTTAATTGCTAGCAAAAGACATGTTTAAGCATTCTGTTCAAAGTAATTGTGGACATTTACATATTATGCTTTTACACTCATCTTCAGCGAGCAAAGACAGAGCAAAGATTTCATAGACTAACCGTACTTTTGATCACCCAATCAAACTGCAAATTCTCTGGTAATATTAATAATCCTTAGAAATTATGGAGATAAGAAATGGATCGTTATTGTGATTCACGATTCAAAACCCCAAAACCCCTTAAGTTGTTTGATTAAGTTTTTGATTGATGAAAGTAGACTATTAACGCATGCTTTATTAGGGTTTTAATAGGGTTAATGTAGGGGTTTAGGGTTATAATGTAATATAAATTAGTGTGTAATATATAAAGTCCAAGACGATTGTAAAAATTATTATAATTTTGAATTAAATCTAATATAAGTTAAAACTCTAATAATATACTCTTGATTCTCTTAAGCATATTGTTTATTTAATTAACTTTATTTGATCGTTTTCTCAACCGTCGGCAGTTTTATAAAAGTGCCGACGGTTGCTGCTAAAATTAAAATTTTGCAAAAATATTTTGATTTAATAATTAAAACTATTACCAAAACACAATTATAGTTAACTAAGTTCAGGATTCAAAATTCCAAACAGTTTTTACTAATCCTTATAGAGGTATATTATTCTTTAAAGAATTGTTAAAATGATATAAATTTAATTTTTAATATTAATTGCCTGGATCATTATTCTTTAAAATAGAATTACTATTAATATACACTATCTTTTAAGATTGT
>ARYC01001383.1:0-101552 GCA_000711775.1 Oxytricha trifallax | reverse complement strand
AGTAAAATATCATCAAGCTAGATGATATGCCTGCACTCATTTAACTTTGCCTTTTAAAGAGCATAATAATACTCATTAGAAAATTCCATTTGGAACTTGTCATCAGCAAGGAAGTAATTGAAAGGATATATTTTTTAAGGATATTAGTCATCTGTAATGACTCTCTTCTCAATTTTATCTTTAAGAGTGATGTAGCTTTCTAGGCAAGAATCTAAGTCAATAATTTTTAATATGGGAATCTTTATTGGCTTTATTTTAATCATGATTTTAATGATCTCAGAGACTGGAAAGTTCTTGACTGCTTTCTTCATTTTAACTTAATTCTAGACTTAAACTCTAAGAGACTCAACAGGGTTTCTTGATCTTATCTTTTAGAGGAATCTATTCCCTATAGGTTCATGAATAAAGACAAAACTATAATTGAGCTTTTTCTTTAAGTGCTCTTTGAGGTCTCTAGTTTGAGAATATGGCTTCTCACAGAACTCACTGACATGCTTCCCATCTTTCTTTCAATGCTTGAGATATAACCTTGGCATATCGTTGTGTATATCTCTCAAGTGTTTCTTAAAAGTTGGCTTGTAAGGGATAACTTATTGCATTCATAGTCAACTTTGGCTGGTATATATTAAAGGTCTATGGCGGGTTGCTTAACCTCCTCATCAATTTGCACAGCTTCTTTGATAACCTCCTGCCTAATTTATATTTAAATCTCAAAGCTAGACTGGTCAAAGTTGTCATAAGTCATAAGTAGTCTCCCAATTAGTACAAGCGTCTTTGGTCTCTACTTTTCTTGGTTGCTGGAATGATTACTTTATTGACTTGATCCAAGTAATACCGCTCTTCTTAAAAGGTTAGTGCTCATTTTAGTTTGCTGATATATTTTATTATAATAATGATAGAATCTACCTAGATAAACTTATATAGTAGAGTATAAGACACTCTAGTAGATTCTTTGCTGAGAGGTTAGAAAATTAACTAACCATAAAAGACTCTAAGTTGACATATTTTATGAGAATTTTAAACATTTTAGTAAATTAAAATACTACTAATGAAGTTTTGTTTCTCTATGAGGCCCTCCAAATCAAGTTTGAACTTAATTTGGAGGTAAAGTTATTAATCATTTATAATTTAATATACTCCTAATTTAGTTTTAACCTTAAAATTTAACTCCTAATAAAGTTTGAACTTAATTTGGATGACCTCCTAAAATAATTAAACATTATGAGGAGCAATTTAATGGATATAGTTTGATAAAAATGGAATTCAATCTGTGAAACTTGGAGCAAGTTTTTCAATGCTTCTCCGGATATCTTTTCAAGGTTGACCTCCAGTAGGTACTCCCTATTTAGTAGAAAGATTTTAATAAACTTAGAATGGATATCCATAATTTTAAATTTCATTTACATTTCTAGAAAGAGGAATCAAGATGGAGTCTATGAATGATGCAATGAAGAGAATTTAATCCTCAAGATTTAATAAGAAAATTTCGAAGTAAAAAGGACCTTTATAGATATTTGGTATAGCAAGGTAAGTTCTTAAGTAAGATTAATAAATCCATAATAGTTGGATTGTTCTTGCCAACTTATGAGGGAACTAAAATCTCATTCTTAAAAGCCTTACTGAGGGAAGACAAAAAAGCTTTTAAGTCTAATGAAATTAGGATGATAGAGATACTTAACTATTCTGAAATATCAGTGACAAACCTATATGACAATGCTATGAGTGATCAGGACGTAGCTCTCTACCTTCCATCAAAGCTACAGCTCTCTAATAAGTTGTCAGAGAAAAACCTCTTCTTTGGTGTTCTTGCAACTCTGAAACCTGAGTACCTAAATGAAGTTATTTAAGAAGCTCACAAGAAACGATACAGCATCTCTCCTGAAGAAAAAGAGAAGCAAGGTATTAAAATAAGTGATACCTGGCTGTAGGAACTTTAACAGCATCCTTTCTCTCAAGTAAGCTTAGTCTTCTAACTTTATAGAAAAACCTGGTACTGCTATATACTTGATGAAAGAGCACAGCAAATTAAGAGAGAGAAAGTCTCAAGTAAAGCATGAATTGAGTAAGAGACTCTTCAAAGATTTCTAAAAGCCCGACGAGATGAACATAGATGCAGGGACTGGCACTAAGAGAAGAAACATGGACCCAAGCAAGCCTTAAGAGGAAGAAAAGAAAGAGAAGCCAAATCCCTTTACGGGCAAATTTAATATGTGAACTTATTCGTTCGTTTAAATCTTATATTTATTTATATATATAAAATCTTCCTTCTCTTGCGCATACTTTAGCTTTCTCATCGCTGACTCTCTTAGCAGCACTCTTAATATAATCTACTGTATCTTTCTTTAGATCGTGCATCAGATGGTAGAGCAGCATTTTCTTATAATGACCTTTCAATAACCCCCAATATAATTCAATTCCATTGAACTAAGGGCTGTAAGGAACATTAAATACAGGTGTTTTATTTAGCCTTTCATATTCTTTCCTTGAGTCTTTAGTTTTGTGAACTGACAAGTTATCAACGAATAGAATAATCTCTTAGTCAGCGTACTTATCTCTGAGTTATTGCAGAATTTAATATATTATTCAGTCTTTATAGAACGAGGGTGAATAACATAAGTCTCGAGGCCATTTTCTTTTCTTATTCCACCAAGTATTGCATGAGTTTAAACCTTAACCTTTTAATCATATACTTCAATGTTGCTGTACCTCTTATACCAAGACCTTGTTATGAAGGTATTAAAGGTGAATACTGCCTCATCAGCGTGTATGAACTTTATATTATGCTCTTAAGCCCTTTGCATTTAATCGAATATATAATTTAAATTATTCTTATAAAATGGAACATTAAAGTCAATCACTCTCTTAATGCGATTGACTGTCTTGTAAGATATTCCGTTCTTTTAATATATGTTAGCTATCGATTAAGCAGATATGTGAAGCTCAGGAAATTGGCGATGAAACATCACAGCCCTCTAGGCTAGAGAGAAATGAGCCCAGTATTTAAGAGTCTTATCATTAATAAGATAGTCAATATGATGCTGCTAAAATTTTAAGGGTCTCTTAGGCTTAGAATTAAGATGCTATCTCTTTAAATTCAATGCTAATAGACAGTGAGACCTCACAGTTGCTGGAGATTTATGGAGTAGCCTTGCTATAGACGTATAATTCAGAACAGGCTTGAGTTATTCACTATATTCATCACATCCATATCGCAACTTAAACAATAAATCTATATACTCACTGTCATAAACAGACCCCAAACCTCGCATATACTCACTTAAAATACTAATATTTAAACATTAAACCCCTACATAAACCCTATTAAAACCCTAATAAAGTATGCACTAATAGTCTACTTTTATCAATCAAAAACTCAATCAAACTACTGAAAGGGTTTTGGGGTTTTGATTGGCTTTACTGATGATATTCCTCATATAATTGCAAGGTATATGTACTTTTAATCAATCAAGCAACATTTTATAAATTATTATAGTTATGGTAAATTTTTAATTGATTATTCGATGATGAATTATATTACAAAGTTCATAAGTATGAATCTATTTGATGTTTTAAAGTATTTAATGCAACATTTATCATTAAATAATTAAATTAGATGTATTTAAATTAATGAATAAATGAATTATAAAAACCTATAAAGATGGTGGAGATCTACTCATTCACAAAAATGTAAAAGTTACAAAAAGGATATTAAAAGAAATTTTGTGAGGTAAAATTTCAATTGTTTCATCAGAGGAGGTTTAGAAACGGTTTATCGAGCAGATGGTGATAAATTTAATTGAGTAGTTAATAGAAATTCTACTCATGGATATCTTGTTCATTAACCTTAGCTAGTTTTAATTGATATAAATAAATGAACTATATATTGCATATTTCCCTTTATTTTCTTAATATAAAAGCATTTCCTATGATAAGAAAAGTGTCACTAACTTTTAGATAACCACTCATTAAATTTATATATTAGTATTTTTTAATTTATATGTGCAAAACTTTGAAGCTTTCCTGTGCTTTACTGATAGGAATTTAAATGCATAAAACTGCACTATAATTCTACATACCAACAAATTCATGTTATAAACTTGAATAATAATCTAAAGATTGAGTATCTAGCATTGCTGACTTATATGATTAGAGATTTATTTGATCATAAAAAGATCAGTTTCAGTTTTAAATTAATTGTTTTATGTTGATATAGAAGCAAATAATACAGTAAAAATGGAAGACTCTTCAATTTTTAGTTTAGAATATGATGAATAAAACAATAATTTAAATTTTAAGCAAGAAAGATAATTCTCTAAAATGTTCTTTATTACTTTAGCAAAGGAGACAATCAATTTATATTTTAGACGGAATTTTAAGAAAGTAGGAAATTATTTATTTTATGATATAGGGAGCTATTAAAATCAATTAAAAAACAAATTATATTAATTATAGATTAATAAATTTAATTTTACTAAGTTCTTTGTATCATTCTCTTACATATTATTTGTTTAGTATGTTTGCATTTTTTAAATTAACATTAGTCTAAGGTTTGCAATATTGGATTAAATCAATTAATAAACTGCAAATAAAATTAAAAAAAATCCAAGTTTGAGAAATAAATAATATTAATGCTGACATGAACCTGGAATAGTAGAAAATTATTAATTTTAATGGAGAAATAGTTATTTTATTCATATACTTAAAAGTAAAATAAGAAATTGAGTTACATATAATATAAGGGAATTAATCAATTACAAAAAATAAAGTTAACGAAATAAAATTAAAAACTAAAGATCTTTCATCACCTTATAAGAATATTTTGTCATAAAACATTCTGTTTAAAAGAGATTTTATCTCCCAGTATATGTGTTACTCTTTTTACTTAATAAAATAAATATTAATATAGGATCATATAAATACTCAGGGGTGGTATAATTATTATAATAGGCAAATTTAATCAACTAAAATTATATGTAAAAAGAATAAGAAAACCATTTTATATACAATAGCAATGATATTTACTGTTGCTATTTCTTGACAATGAGAACTAAGAGTAACTGCAACTCATTAATTGTAAATATTATAATTACAATTATGTAATATAAATAACTTAACTTATCAGTTGAATAAAAAAGACTTGGTCGAAAAGAGATAAAAATAGATAAGCTTATTTCAAACTCAAATCTAAACACAGACCTATAAATAAGTCAATTTTCTAAAGATATATAGGCCAATGCTCATTCTCCCTTTTCCAAACAAATGATTTAGAAGATGAAGTAAGGGACTACATTAGCTTATATCATGAATGATCATTTCCTCTTAAGCCTGAAAATCCATTTCGGACCAATCTGTAAACCAATGTAGTGAGATAGTGCTACTTAATTCACAGGAAGTTCGAGATCTTCATCAACACCATAAAATTTAAGGGAGTACCAATTACAAATCTGTATGATATTTGAGCAATATGGCAAGAAAATTCTCAGATATTCTCGCGTAATCTTATTGCTGTTTGTCTTCAGACGAATATTCTGGAACATCCATCTTGTCAATGGCTGCTATTATAATTTCAAAGTGTACCATCTTGATTCACAATGCTCTGTCAATGTGTATTTTACTAACATTAGTGCTTAATAAGGAAAGTCCATCCATTCTTTCCACAACATTGCTTGTATTTATTTTGCTTTCTTTCCATTTTCTATAAAGGTAATTGTTATTTTTTAATTTTATTTTATTTAATGTTCATCATATCATAACAGTTTTAGTTTCTACTTTTATATTAATATAATAATTTCCAATTTTTATCAATATACTTTAATAATTTAAAAATGAAAATGCTAGTATTAGTTTTAATTATAGTTTTATACATCTCTTAAGTAGTGCCCTTATCGTTATATTAAAATTTATATTTGGGTCTCAGTACTTAAAATTGTTGTGATATTTTATATTAACCTTTTATAATTGCTCCTTCTTCTACATATTGCCTTTTAAATTCTATATATTATATTTGAAATTAACTACAATTTGAAATAAAATATAACTTTGCATAAAAGATTAATTTTTAAAAATTAGATATCAATTTAAAAGTAATTATGCTTAATTCATATTTTGATGATTTATTAATTAAATAAGATGATGGGTAGAGCTAAGTTGTGATATAAATCTAATAATTTAAACTTATTAACTTAACTAAAATTTTTATCATAATAATAAAAAGAAATTTCAATATAATATGACACAGTAGAGAATCTCAATCGATTATATTATTAATTTTAATATGAAATTTTTTATATCCTCTAGTCCCATCAATTTCGTTATCTCATTCTGTAAATGAATGAATGAATTATTGCAATTATTATTTTTGAAAACTGTATGAAAATTATTCCATTGACTTAAATCAACCAGATATACATATTCATAAAATCTCCCAATTTGACTTTAAATACCTTACTAAATTCCATTCATGAGTCTAATTCGTTATTCATATTCATGACATATTTGTTACATATTCGTTCATTCATTTTGCCATTTGGGCAGGTCGCACGAGTTATATTTACTTCTTCACGTATTTTTGATTGTACTTCGCTTTCTGCTTTTTATAAAAGCAGCATAGTTCATATTTAGCAACTTCTTAGTACATAATCCTTCTTTATAACAATCTTCCCCTCATTAATATTTCAATCCTTGAATCATTAAAGGAAAAGTTTGAAGAAGTGTAGGGAAAAGTCTGTAGGGGTATGTCAAAATCCTTTATTTTCGTTGAATATTATAATTCCTTCTTATTAAATTAATTCACAAACCTCTTTCTTTTATTTCCTTTTTAAAACGTTTTACCATGAATTACGTAGCTATTTCAGTTTCTAATAAATAATATAATTTAGATTATTTGACAATTATCAAAAGTTTATTAGATATCCTCAATATCTATAAAACTATTGACTGCTCCACCACTTGCAGAAGTACCATTTATTGTTATTGAAATTTATGACCTTCATAACAATGACTATGGCCTCGATTACTTAATTACTATCTCATGGGTATAGTGTTTAATCTTTGAATTACATCTAATAAAAGCAGTGACTACTATCACCCCTTAACTGATGAGTTATCACATTCTCACTGCTCTCGTAGTTGTCTAGGTCATGACTACTGTGATCAAAAGTCCATTTATTGAAAAAAGATGATTTCATTATTAATTCATTTAATGACGTCATCAAAGATTAGTCAATCATAATCTTTGTTATATATATGTATATAAATCGGTTGTAAGAGATGAGATTGTACTGAAATTTTATATTTAATTCTAATATATAAATAAAGATGATATTTTTCAAATTAATTTAATAGATAGTGTATAAATTTGTAATTTGCCTCTTACTTAATTGTTGAATCTACATATATAGTAAGGCTTACAATATGTAATAATCGTGATTATGAAGATAACAGTAGAGCTTTATCCAAATATTCTATTTCTACTAAGAAATCAGTATGCTTATTTTGGGGTATTGCTATCTTTTATGAACTGATTTTTTAGACAAAGTAAAAATTTTAGTCTAATAAAATTGTTAAGTAGGTTTTTTATAACAGCAAGTATAGTCAATAATATATATATTTTAATAAATATAAAATCATTTTGATGATTTATCTCATTAGAAGTTTGGCTTTTTTTAATAAGTTTTGTTCCCATTCACTCCAGTTTAAAAGTAATTAGATATCCAGATTGAATATCTTTGTACTGTCTTGCTATACTCACTATACAATAATTTAATGTGTTTATTGAAGTTCAGTATATATCTCTTTGTAAGTTTTGAATGAGTTTAAAATATATTGTAATCAAATTACTTTATAAATTTTATTTTCCTTTAATTTCCTCAAATAATATAGAATAAATATATAGAAAATGTATATATTATTTTGTGTTTATTTCATTTCTTCATGTACCAAGTTTCATGTTCTTGACAATTCAAATAAATCTCTTTAGATTTAATTATGTCTCAACTCGTAAATTAAATTAAAAATAGTGTTAATCTCTCTCATCAGCGTTTACAATGATAATTTTGAAGGGAAAATTATTACTTTATAAACTTATAATAAATAGAATTGATATCAAAATTAGAAATAAAATTCAAATATTCTACTTAAAAAATTCCTCAAAGAATCAGTAAATTAATTTAGAATTTATTTTATGAATTCAAAGTTATATTACTTCATTTGATATCATGTCTTAATATTTATATTTTGATATGTTGACAGTAAATCATGTTTAAAAAAGGCTGACTTATCTCAAAACAGTATTGCATTTATTTAAATAAAATGATAAATATTGTCTTAATAATTTTATATTTATTAATTATTAGACACTAATCTTTGAATTATTACTTATTTAGTATTATAAATGCTCAAATGACAGAAAATTGAGAATTAATATTATTTTAGTTACTTCTCAGTCTTTTATAATTTATTACTTAAGTAAAAATTCCTTAAATAAAACATATTTAAATAAGTATATGGCCAAGATAGATAGATAAAGACCAATAAAAAAAAGAATATTTGTATGTTTACAAAAAATTTAATTTTTTAATTATTATTAAAAAAATTTTATACTTGAAAATAAAGACTATATTTGTTAAGTGTAGCGTCTTGAAAGAGAATTTTTATTAGTTTTAAGATTATTAAGAAAAAATATTCATTATTTTGTAAAATATAAGTTACTATTATATTTTGAAGCATCATTATTTAAAAATAAAGAAGTTTTTATATTATTTAGAAATAATTTGAATATATTAAGAGAAATAAAGTTGATATAATGATAAGTAAACTGCTATCATTTTAAATAAATATTTGCCATAAGACTTGATTTATATAGAAAGAAAATTGTGATTTGGTTAGAATACATATATCAATAAAAGGATAAAATTTATAAATTATTATTTAAAACAGTCATTCATCAAATACCTAAAACAATGAAAGAGACTTGAAGCCCATTCGAAATACTACAAGTTTTGTGGTGTGCGTTAACGAATTAAGTTTTATTCGAAGAGTTTGAAGTGATAAAATATGCCTAGGCACTTTTTTACTGAAAGTCAAGTAAAAGTCGAGTGCAATTTTCACTCTTAGAAAAAAATATGAATTACAGGAGAAAGTTTTCTAAACAATTCCATTCAATTCGAGAGAATGTTCAAATGAAACCACAATTGATTGAATTCAAAGTCTGCTTCTGTATTTTTATGAATTCCGAATTTTCACTCACAAGTAGTTGACTTTGTGAACTTCTGATGAGGACTTTTGCGAGTCTTAGCAACTTTATTTTCCATTTTTGTCCTCCTCAGTCATTCATCAAAAACCTAAAACAATGAAAGAGACTTGAAGCCCATTCGAAATACTACAAGTTTTGTGGTGTGCGTTAACGAATTAAGTTTTATTCGAAGAGTTTTAAGTGATAAAATATGCCTAGGCACTTTTTTACTGAAAGTCAAGTAAAAGTCGAGTGCAATTTCCCAACTTGGAAAAAAATATGAATTTACAGGAGAAAGTTTTCTAAACAATTCCATTCGATTCGAGAGAATGTTCAAATGAAACCACAAATGATTGAATTCAAAGTCTGCTTCTGTATTTTTATGAATTCCGAATTTTCACTCACAAGTAGTTGACTTTGTGAACTTCTGATGAGGACTTTTGCGAGTCTTAGCAACTTTATTTTCCATTTTTGTCCTCCTCAGTCATTCATCAAAAACCTAAAACAATGAAAGAGACTTGAAGCCCATTCGAAATACTACAAGTTTTGTGGTGTGCGTTAACGAATTAAGTTTTATTCGAAGAGTTTTAAGTGATAAAATATGCCTAGGCACTTTTTTACTGAAAGTCAAGTAAAAGTCGAGTGCAATTTTCACTCTTAGAAAAAAATATGAATTACAGGAGAAAGTTTTCTAAACAATTCCATTCGATTCGAGAGAATGTTCAAATGAAACCACAATTGATTGAATTCAAAGTCTGCTTCTGTATTTTTATGAATTCCGAATTTTCACTCACAAGTAGTTGACTTTGTGAACTTCTGATGAGGACTTTTGCGAGTCTTAGCAACTTTATTTTCCATTTTTGTCCTCCTCAGTCATTCATCAAAAACCTAAAACAATGAAAGAGACTTGAAGCCCATTCGAAATACTACAAGTTTTGTGGTGTGCGTTAACGAATTAAGTTTTATTCGAAGAGTTTTAAGTGATAAAATATGCCTAGGCACTTTTTTACTGAAAGTCAAGTAAAAGTCGAGTGCAATTTTCACTCTTAGAAAAAAATATGAATTACAGGAGAAAGTTTTCTAAACAATTCCATTCAATTCGAGAGAATGTTCAAATGAAACCACAATTGATTGAATTCAAAGTCTGCTTCTGTATTTTTATGAATTCCGAATTTTCACTCACAAGTAGTTGACTTTGTGAACTTCTGATGAGGACTTTTGCGAGTCTTTGCAACTTTATTTTCCATTTTTGTCCTCCTCAGTCATTCATCAAAAACCTAAAACAATGAAAGAGACTTGAAGCCCATTCGAAATACTACAAGTTTTGTGGTGTGCGTTAACGAATTAAGTTTTATTCGAAGAGTTTTAAGTGATAAAATATGCCTAGGCACTTTTTTACTGAAAGTCAAGTAAAAGTCGAGTGCAATTTTCCCTCTTGGAAAAAAATATGAATTTACAGGAGAAAGTTTTCTAAACAATTCCATTCGATTCGAGAGAATGTTCAAATGAAACCACAAATGATTGAATTCAAAGTCTGCTTCTGTATTTTTATGAATTCCGAATTTTCACTCACAAGTAGTTGACTTTGTGAACTTCTGATGAGGGACTTTTGCGAGTCTTAGCAACTTTATTTTCCATTTTTGTCCTCCTCAGTCATTCATCAAAAACCTAAAACAATGAAAGAGACTTGAAGCCCATTCGAAATACTACAAGTTTTGTGGTGTGCGTTAACGAATTAAGTTTTATTCGAAGAGTTTTAAGTGATAAAATATGCCTAGGCACTTTTTTACTGAAAGTCAAGTAAAAGTCGAGTGCAATTTTCACTCTTAGAAAAAAATATGAATTTACAGGAGAAAGTTTTCTAAACAATTCCATTCGATTCGAGAGAATGTTCAAATGAAACCACAATTGATTGAATTCAAAGTCTGCTTCTGTATTTTTATGAATTCCGAATTTTCACTCACAAGTAGTTGACTTTGTGAACTTCTGATGAGGACTTTTGCGAGTCTTAGCAACTTTATTTTCCATTTTTGTCCTCCTCAGTCATTCATCAAAAACCTAAAACAATGAAAGAGACTTGAAGCCCATTCGAAATACTACAAGTTTTGTGGTGTGCGTTAACGAATTAAGTTTTATTCGAAGAGTTTTAAGTGATAAAATATGCCTAGGCACTTTTTTACTGAAAGTCAAGTAAAAGTCGAGTGCAATTTTCACTCTTAGAAAAAAATATGAATTACAGGAGAAAGTTTTCTAAACAATTCCATTCAATTCGAGAGAATGTTCAAATGAAACCACAATTGATTGAATTCAAAGTCTGCTTCTGTATTTTTATGAATTCCGAATTTTCACTCACAAGTAGTTGACTTTGTGAACTTCTGATGAGGACTTTTGCGAGTCTTAGCAACTTTATTTTCCATTTTTGTCCTCCTCAGTCATTCATCAAAAACCTAAAACAATGAAAGAGACTTGAAGCCCATTCGAAATACTACAAGTTTTGTGGTGTGCGTTAACGAATTAAGTTTTATTCGAAGAGTTTTAAGTGATAAAATATGCCTAGGCACTTTTTTACTGAAAGTCAAGTAAAAGTCGAGTGCAATTTTCCCTCTTAGAAAAAAATATGAATTTACAGGAGAAAGTTTTCTAAACAATTCCATTCGATTCGAGAGAATGTTCAAATGAAACCACAAATTGATTGAATTCAAAGTCTGCTTCTGTATTTTTATGAATTCCGAATTTTCACTCACAAGTAGTTGACTTTGTGAACTTCTGATGAGGACTTTTGCGAGTCTTAGCAACTTTATTTTCCATTTTTGTCCTCCTCAGTCATTCATCAAAAACCTAAAACAATGAAAGAGACTTGAAGCCCATTCGAAATACTACAAGTTTTGTGGTGTGCGTTAACGAATTAAGTTTTATTCGAAGAGTTTTAAGTGATAAAATATGCCTAGGCACTTTTTTACTGAAAGTCAAGTAAAAGTCGAGTGCAATTTCCCTCTTAGAAAAAAATATGAATTTACAGGAGAAAGTTTTCTAAACAATTCCATTCGATTCGATAGAATGTTCAAATGAAACCACAAATGATTGAATTCAAAGTCTGCTTCTGTATTTTTATGAATTCCGAATTTTCACTCACAAGTAGTTGACTTTGTGAACTTCTGATGAGGACTTTTGCGAGTCTTGGCAACTTTATTTTCCATTTTTGTCCTCCTCAGTCATTCATCAAAAACCTAAAACAATGAAAGAGACTTGAAGCCCATTCGAAATACTACAAGTTTTGTGGTGTGCGTTAACGAATTAAGTTTTATTCGAAGAGTTTTAAGTGATAAAATATGCCTAGGCACTTTTTTACTGAAAGTCAAGTAAAAGTCGAGTGCAATTTTCACTCTTAGAAAAAAATATGAATTTACAGGAGAAAGTTTTCTAAACAATTCCATTCGATTCGAGAGAATGTTCAAATGAAACCACAATTGATTGAATTCAAAGTCTGCTTCTGTATTTTTATGAATTCCGAATTTTCACTCACAAGTAGTTGACTTTGTGAACTTCTGATGAGGACTTTTGCGAGTCTTAGCAACTTTATTTTCCATTTTTGTCCTCCTCAGTCATTCATCAAAAACCTAAAACAATGAAAGAGACTTGAAGCCCATTCGAAATACTACAAGTTTTGTGGTGTGCGTTAACGAATTAAGTTTTATTCGAAGAGTTTTAAGTGATAAAATATGCCTAGGCACTTTTTTACTGAAAGTCAAGTAAAAGTCGAGTGCAATTTTCACTCTTAGAAAAAAATATGAATTACAGGAGAAAGTTTTCTAAACAATTCCATTCAATTCGAGAGAATGTTCAAATGAAACCACAATTGATTGAATTCAAAGTCTGCTTCTGTATTTTTATGAATTCCGAATTTTCACTCACAAGTAGTTGACTTTGTGAACTTCTGATGAGGACTTTTGCGAGTCTTAGCAACTTTATTTTCCATTTTTGTCCTCCTCAGTCATTCATCAAAAACCTAAAACAATGAAAGAGACTTGAAGCCCATTCGAAATACTACAAGTTTTGTGGTGTGCGTTAACGAATTAAGTTTTATTCGAAGAGTTTTAAGTGATAAAATATGCCTAGGCACTTTTTTACTGAAAGTCAAGTAAAAGTCGAGTGCAATTTCCCAACTTGGAAAAAAATATGAATTTACAGGAGAAAGTTTTCTAAACAATTCCATTCGATTCGAGAGAATGTTCAAATGAAACCACAAATGATTGAATTCAAAGTCTGCTTCTGTATTTTTATGAATTCCGAATTTTCACTCACAAGTAGTTGACTTTGTGAACTTCTGATGAGGACTTTTGCGAGTCTTAGCAACTTTATTTTCCATTTTTGTCCTCCTCAGTCATTCATCAAAAACCTAAAACAATGAAAGAGACTTGAAGCCCATTCGAAATACTACAAGTTTTGTGGTGTGCGTTAACGAATTAAGTTTTATTCGAAGAGTTTTAAGTGATAAAATATGCCTAGGCACTTTTTTACTGAAAGTCAAGTAAAAGTCGAGTGCAATTTTCCCTCTTGGAAAAAAATATGAATTACAGGAGAAAGTTTTCTAAACAATTCCATTCGATTCGAGAGAATGTTCAAATGAAACCACAATTGATTGAATTCAAAGTCTGCTTCTGTATTTTTATGAATTCCGAATTTTCACTCACAAGTAGTTGACTTTGTGAACTTCTGATGAGGACTTTTGCGAGTCTTGGCAACTTTATTTTCCATTTTTCTCCTCAGTCATTGATTAAAAACCTAAAACAATTAAAGGGACTTGAAGCCTGTTCGAAATAGTACAAGTTTTGTGGTTTGCGTTAACGAATTGAGTTTTATTTGAAGAGTTTTTGATGATAAAAGATTCATAGGCACTTTTTACTGAAGTCAAGTAAAAGTCGAGTGCAATTTCCCAACTTGGAAAAAAATATGAATTTACAGGAGAAAGTTTTCTAAACAATTCCATTCGATTCGAGAGAATGTTCAAATGAAACCACAAATGATTTGAATTCAAAGTCTGCTTCTGTATTTTTATGAATTCCGAATTTTCACTCACAAGTAGTTGACTTTGTGAACTTCTGATGAGGACTTTTGCGAGTCTTAGCAACTTTATTTTCCATTTTTGTCCTCCTCAGTCATTCATCAAAAACCTAAAACAATGAAAGAGACTTGAAGCCCATTCGAAATACTACAAGTTTTGTGGTGTGCGTTAACGAATTAAGTTTTATTCGAAGAGTTTTAAGTGATAAAATATGCCTAGGCACTTTTTTACTGAAAGTCAAGTAAAAGTCGAGTGCAATTTCCCAACTTGGAAAAAAATATGAATTTACAGGAGAAAGTTTTCTAAACAATTCCATTCGATTCGAGAGAATGTTCAAATGAAACCACAAATGATTGAATTCAAAGTCTGCTTCTGTATTTTTATGAATTCCGAATTTTCACTCACAAGTAGTTGACTTTGTGAACTTCTGATGAGGACTTTTGCGAGTCTTGGGCAATCTTATTTTCCATTTTGTCCTCATCATTCATCAAAAACCTAAAACAATGAAAGAGACTTGAAGCCCATTCGAAATACTACAAGTTTTGTGGTGTGCGTTAACGAATTAAGTTTTATTCGAAGAGTTTGAAGTGATAAAATATGCCTAGGCACTTTTTTACTGAAAGTCAAGTAAAAGTCGAGTGCAATTTTCACTCTTAGAAAAAAATATGAATTTACAGGAGAAAGTTTTCTAAACAATTCCATTCGATTCGAGAGAATGTTCAAATGAAACCACAAATGATTGAATTCAAAGTCTGCTTCTGTATTTTTATGAATTCCGAATTTTCACTCACAAGTAGTTGACTTTGTGAACTTCTGATGAGGACTTTTGCGAGTCTTGGCAAACTTTATTTTTCCATTTTTGTCCTACAGTCATTCATCAAAAACCTAAAACAATGAAAGAGACTTGAAGCCCATTCGAAATACTACAAGTTTTGTGGTGTGCGTTAACGAATTAAGTTTTATTCGAAGAGTTTGAAGTGATAAAATATGCCTAGGCACTTTTTTACTGAAAGTCAAGTAAAAGTCGAGTGCAATTTCCCAACTTGGAAAAAAATATGAATTTACAGGAGAAAGTTTTCTAAACAATTCCATTCGATTCGAGAGAATGTTCAAATGAAACCACAAATGATTGAATTCAAAGTCTGCTTCTGTATTTTTATGAATTCCGAATTTTCACTCACAAGTAGTTGACTTTGTGAACTTCTGATGAGGACTTTGCGGATTCTTGGCAACTTTATCCATTTTTGTCCTCAGTCATTCATCAAAAACCTAAAACAATGAAAGAGACTTGAAGCCCATTCGAAATACTACAAGTTTTGTGGTGTGCGTTAACGAATTAAGTTTTATTCGAAGAGTTTGAAGTGATAAAATATGCCTAGGCACTTTTTTACTGAAAGTCAAGTAAAAGTCGAGTGCAATTTTCACTCTTAGAAAAAAATATGAATTACAGGAGAAAGTTTTCTAAACAATTCCATTCAATTCGAGAGAATGTTCAAATGAAACCACAATTGATTGAATTCAAAGTCTGCTTCTGTATTTTTATGAATTCCGAATTTTCACTCACAAGTAGTTGACTTTGTGAACTTCTGATGAGGACTTTTGCGAGTCTTAGCAACTTTATTTTCCATTTTTGTCCTCCTCAGTCATTCATCAAAAACCTAAAACAATGAAAGAGACTTGAAGCCCATTCGAAATACTACAAGTTTTGTGGTGTGCGTTAACGAATTAAGTTTTATTCGAAGAGTTTTAAGTGATAAAATATGCCTAGGCACTTTTTTACTGAAAGTCAAGTAAAAGTCGAGTGCAATTTTCACTCTTAGAAAAAAATATGAATTTACAGGAGAAAGTTTTCTAAATCAATTCCATTCGATTCGAAGAGAATCGTTCAAATGAAACACAATGATTGAATTCAAAGTCTGCTTCTGTATTTTTATGAATTCCGAATTTTCACTCACAAGTAGTTGACTTTGTGAACTTCTGATGAGGACTTTTGCGAGTCTTAGCAACTTTATTTTCCATTTTTGTCCTCCTCAGTCATTCATCAAAAACCTAAAACAATGAAAGAGACTTGAAGCCCATTCGAAATACTACAAGTTTTGTGGTGTGCGTTAACGAATTAAGTTTTATTCGAAGAGTTTTAAGTGATAAAATATGCCTAGGCACTTTTTTACTGAAAGTCAAGTAAAAGTCGAGTGCATTTTTCACTTTTAGAAAAAAATATGAATTTGCAGGAGAAAGTTTTCTAAACAATTTCATTCGATTCGAGGGAGAATGTTCAAATGAACCACAATTGATTGAATTCAAAGTCTGCTTCTGTATTTTTATGAATTCCGAATTTTCACTCACAAGTAGTTGACTTTGTGAACTTCTGATGAGGACTTTTGCGAGTCTTAGCAACTTTATTTTCCATTTTTGTCCTCCTCAGTCATTCATCAAAAACCTAAAACAATGAAAGAGACTTGAAGCCCATTCGAAATACTACAAGTTTTGTGGTGTGCGTTAACGAATTAAGTTTTATTCGAAGAGTTTTAAGTGATAAAATATGCCTAGGCACTTTTTTACTGAAAGTCAAGTAAAAGTCGAGTGCAATTTTCACTCTTAGAAAAAAATATGAATTACAGGAGAAAGTTTTCTAAACAATTTCATTCGATTCGAGAGAATGTTCAAATGAAACCACAATTGATTGAATTCAAAGTCTGCTTCTGTATTTTTATGAATTCCGAATTTTCACTCACAAGTAGTTGACTTTGTGAACTTCTGATGAGGACTTTTGCGAGTCTTAGCAACTTTATTTTCCATTTTTGTCCTCCTCAGTCATTCATCAAAAACCTAAAACAATGAAAGAGACTTGAAGCCCATTCGAAATACTACAAGTTTTGTGGTGTGCGTTAACGAATTAAGTTTTATTCGAAGAGTTTTAAGTGATAAAATATGCCTAGGCACTTTTTTACTGAAAGTCAAGTAAAAGTGAGTGCAATTTTCACTCTTAGAAAAAAATATGAATTACAGGAGAAAGTTTTCTAAACAATTTCATTCGATTCGAGAGAATGTTCAAATGAAACCACAATTGATTGAATTCAAAGTCTGCTTCTGTATTTTTATGAATTCCGAATTTTCACTCACAAGTAGTTGACTTTGTGAACTTCTGATGAGGACTTTTGCGAGTCTTAGCAACTTTATTTTCCATTTTTGTCCTCCTCAGTCATTCATCAAAAACCTAAAACAATGAAAGAGACTTGAAGCCCATTCGAAATACTACAAGTTTTGTGGTGTGCGTTAACGAATTAAGTTTTATTCGAAGAGTTTTAAGTGATAAAATATGCCTAGGCACTTTTTTACTGAAAGTCAAGTAAAAGTCGAGTGCAATTTTCACTCTTAGAAAAAAATATGAATTACAGGAGAAAGTTTTCTAAACAATTCCATTCAATTCGAGAGAATGTTCAAATGAAACCACAATTGATGAATTCAAAGTCTGCTTCTGTATTTTTATGAATTCCGAATTTTCACTCACAAGTAGTTGACTTTGTGAACTTCTGATGAGGACTTTTGCGAGTCTTAGCAACTTTATTTTCCATTTTTGTCCTCCTCAGTCATTCATCAAAAACCTAAAACAATGAAAGAGACTTGAAGCCCATTCGAAATACTACAAGTTTTGTGGTGTGCGTTAACGAATTAAGTTTTATTCGAAGAGTTTTAAGTGATAAAATATGCCTAGGCACTTTTTTACTGAAAGTCAAGTAAAAGTCGAGTGCAATTTTCACTCTTAGAAAAAAATATGAATTACAGGAGAAAGTTTTCTAAACAATTCCATTCAATTCGAGAGAATGTTCAAATGAAACCACAATTGATTGAATTCAAAGTCTGCTTCTGTATTTTTATGAATTCCGAATTTTCACTCACAAGTAGTTGACTTTGTGAACTTCTGATGAGGACTTTTGCGAGTCTTAGCAACTTTATTTTCCATTTTTGTCCTCCTCAGTCATTCATCAAAAACCTAAAACAATGAAAGAGACTTGAAGCCCATTCGAAATACTACAAGTTTTGTGGTGTGCGTTAACGAATTAAGTTTTATTCGAAGAGTTTTAAGTGATAAAATATGCCTAGGCACTTTTTTACTGAAAGTCAAGTAAGTCGAGTGCAATTTTCACTCTTAGAAAAAAATATGAATTACAGGAGAAAGTTTTCTAAACAATTCCATTCAATTCGAGAGAATGTTCAAATGAAACCACAATTGATTGAATTCAAAGTCTGCTTCTGTATTTTTATGAATTCCGAATTTTCACTCACAAGTAGTTGACTTTGTGAACTTCTGATGAGGACTTTTGCGAGTCTTAGCAACTTTATTTTCCATTTTTGTCCTCCTCAGTCATTCATCAAAAACCTAAAACAATGAAAGAGACTTGAAGCCCATTCGAAATACTACAAGTTTTGTGGTGTGCGTTAACGAATTAAGTTTTATTCGAAGAGTTTTAAGTGATAAAATATGCCTAGGCACTTTTTTACTGAAAGTCAAGTAAAAGTCGAGTGCAATTTTCCCTCTTGGAAAAAAATATGAATTACAGGAGAAAGTTTTCTAAACAATTCCATTCGATTCGAGAGAATGTTCAAATGAAACCACAATTGATTGAATTCAAAGTCTGCTTCTGTATTTTTATGAATTCCGAATTTTCACTCACAAGTAGTTGACTTTGTGAACTTCTGATGAGGACTTTTGCGAGTCTTGGCAACTTTATTTTCCATTTTTGTCCTCCTGTCATTCATCAAAAACCTAAAACAATGAAAGAGACTTGAAGCCCATTCGAAATACTACAAGTTTTGTGGTGTGCGTTAACGAATTAAGTTTTATTCGAAGAGTTTTAAGTGATAAAATATGCCTAGGCACTTTTTTACTGAAAGTCAAGTAAAAGTCGAGTGCAATTTTCCCTCTTGGAAAAAAATATGAATTACAGGAGAAAGTTTTCTAAACAATTCCATTCGATTCGAGAGAATGTTCAAATGAAACCACAATTGATTGAATTCAAAGTCTGCTTCTGTATTTTTATGAATTCCGAATTTTCACTCACAAGTAGTTGACTTTGTGAACTTCTGATGAGGACTTTTGCGAGTCTTGGCAACTTTATTTTCCATTTTTGTCTCAGTCATTCATCAAAAACCTAAAACAATGAAAGAGACTTGAAGCCCATTCGAAATACTACAAGTTTTGTGGTGTGCGTTAACGAATTAAGTTTTATTCGAAGAGTTTTAGTGATAAAATATGCCTAGGCACTTTTTTACTGAAAGTCAAGTAAAGTCGAGTGCAATTTTCACTCTTAGAAAAAAATATGAATTACAGGAGAAAGTTTTCTAAACAATTCCATTCAATTCGAGAGAATGTTCAAATGAAACCACAATTGATTGAATTCAAAGTCTGCTTCTGTATTTTTATGAATTCCGAATTTTCACTCACAAGTAGTTGACTTTGTGAACTTCTGATGAGGACTTTTGCGAGTCTTAGCAACTTTATTTTCCATTTTTGTCCTCCTCAGTCATTCATCAAAAACCTAAAACAATGAAAGAGACTTGAAGCCCATTCGAAATACTACAAGTTTTGTGGTGTGCGTTAACGAATTAAGTTTTATTCGAAGAGTTTTAAGTGATAAAATATGCCTAGGCACTTTTTTACTGAAAGTCAAGTAAAAGTCGAGTGCAATTTTCACTCTTAGAAAAAAATATGAATTACAGGAGAAAGTTTTCTAAACAATTCCATTCAATTCGAGAGAATGTTCAAATGAAACCACAATTGATTGAATTCAAAGTCTGCTTCTGTATTTTTATGAATTCCGAATTTTCACTCACAAGTAGTTGACTTTGTGAACTTCTGATGAGGACTTTTGCGAGTCTTAGCAACTTTATTTTCCATTTTTGTCCTCCTCAGTCATTCATCAAAAACCTAAAACAATGAAAGAGACTTGAAGCCCATTCGAAATACTACAAGTTTTGTGGTGTGCGTTAACGAATTAAGTTTTATTCGAAGAGTTTTAAGTGATAAAATATGCCTAGGCACTTTTTTACTGAAAGTCAAGTAAAAGTCGAGTGCAATTTTCCCTCTTGGAAAAAAATATGAATTACAGGAGAAAGTTTTCTAAACAATTCCATTCGATTCGAGAGAATGTTCAAATGAAACCACAATTGATTGAATTCAAAGTCTGCTTCTGTATTTTTATGAATTCCGAATTTTCACTCACAAGTAGTTGACTTTGTGAACTTCTGATGAGGACTTTTGCGAGTCTTAGCAACTTTATTTTCCATTTTTGTCCTCCTCAGTCATTCATCAAAAACCTAAAACAATGAAAGAGACTTGAAGCCCATTCGAAATACTACAAGTTTTGTGGTGTGCGTTAACGAATTAAGTTTTATTCGAAGAGTTTTAAGTGATAAAATATGCCTAGGCACTTTTTTACTGAAAGTCAAGTAAAAGTCGAGTGCAATTTTCACTCTTAGAAAAAAATATGAATTTACAGGAGAAAGTTTTTAAACAATTTCATTCGATTCGAGAGAATTTCCAATGAAACACAATTGATTGAATTCAAAGTCTGCTTCTGTATTTTTATGAATTCCGAATTTTCACTCACAAGTAGTTGACTTTGTGAACTTCTGATGAGGACTTTTGCGAGTCTTAGCAACTTTATTTTCCATTTTTGTCCTCCTCAGTCATTCATCAAAAACCTAAAACAATGAAAGAGACTTGAAGCCCATTCGAAATACTACAAGTTTTGTGGTGTGCGTTAACGAATTAAGTTTTATTCGAAGAGTTTTAAGTGATAAAATATGCCTAGGCACTTTTTTACTGAAAGTCAAGTAAAAGTCGAGTGCAATTTTCACTCTTAGAAAAAAATATGAATTTACAGGAGAAAGTTTTCTAAACAATTTCATTCGATTCGAGAGAATGTTCAAATGAAGGCCACAATTGATTGAATTCAAAGTCTGCTTCTGTATTTTTATGAATTCCGAATTTTCACTCACAAGTAGTTGACTTTGTGAACTTCTGATGAGGACTTTTGCGAGTCTTAGCAACTTTATTTTCCATTTTTGTCCTCCTCAGTCATTCATCAAAAACCTAAAACAATGAAAGAGACTTGAAGCCCATTCGAAATACTACAAGTTTTGTGGTGTGCGTTAACGAATTAAGTTTTATTCGAAGAGTTTTAAGTGATAAAATATGCCTAGGCACTTTTTTACTGAAAGTCAAGTAAAAGTCGAGTGCAATTTTCACTCTTAGAAAAAAATATGAATTACAGGAGAAAGTTTTCTAAACAATTCCATTCAATTCGAGAGAATGTTCAAATGAAACCACAATTGATTGAATTCAAAGTCTGCTTCTGTATTTTTATGAATTCCGAATTTTCACTCACAAGTAGTTGACTTTGTGAACTTCTGATGAGGACTTTTGCGAGTCTTAGCAACTTTATTTTCCATTTTTGTCCTCCTCAGTCATTCATCAAAAACCTAAAACAATGAAAGAGACTTGAAGCCCATTCGAAATACTACAAGTTTTGTGGTGTGCGTTAACGAATTAAGTTTTATTCGAAGAGTTTTAAGTGATAAAATATGCCTAGGCACTTTTTTACTGAAAGTCAAGTAAAAGTCGAGTGCAATTTTCCCTCTTGGAAAAAAATATGAATTACAGGAGAAAGTTTTCTAAACAATTCCATTCGATTCGAGAGAATGTTCAAATGAAACCACAATTGATTGATTCAAAGTCTGCTTCTGTATTTTTATGAATTCCGAATTTTCACTCACAAGTAGTTGACTTTGTGAACTTCTGATGAGGACTTTTGCGAGTCTTAGCAACTTTATTTTCCATTTTTGTCCTCCTCAGTCATTCATCAAAAACCTAAAACAATGAAAGAGACTTGAAGCCCATTCGAAATACTACAAGTTTTGTGGTGTGCGTTAACGAATTAAGTTTTATTCGAAGAGTTTTAAGTGATAAAATATGCCTAGGCACTTTTTTACTGAAAGTCAAGTAAAAGTCGAGTGCAATTTTCCCTCTTGGAAAAAAATATGAATTACAGGAGAAAGTTTTCTAAACAATTCCATTCGATTCGAGAGAATGTTCAAATGAAACCACAATTGATTGAATTCAAAGTCTGCTTCTGTATTTTTATGAATTCCGAATTTTCACTCACAAGTAGTTGACTTTGTGAACTTCTGATGAGGACTTTTGCGAGTCTTAGCAACTTTATTTTCCATTTTTGTCCTCCTCAGTCATTCATCAAAAACCTAAAACAATGAAAGAGACTTGAAGCCCATTCGAAATACTACAAGTTTTGTGGTGTGCGTTAACGAATTAAGTTTTATTCGAAGAGTTTTAAGTGATAAAATATGCCTAGGCACTTTTTTACTGAAAGTCAAGTAAAAGTCGAGTGCAATTTTCACTCTTAGAAAAAAATATGAATTACAGGAGAAAGTTTTCTAAACAATTCCATTCAATTCGAGAGAATGTTCAAATGAAACCACAATTGATTGAATTCAAAGTCTGCTTCTGTATTTTTATGAATTCCGAATTTTCACTCACAAGTAGTTGACTTTGTGAACTTCTGATGAGGACTTTTGCGAGTCTTAGCAACTTTATTTTCCATTTTTGTCCTCCTCAGTCATTCATCAAAAACCTAAAACAATGAAAGAGACTTGAAGCCCATTCGAAATACTACAAGTTTTGTGGTGTGCGTTAACGAATTAAGTTTTATTCGAAGAGTTTTAAGTGATAAAATATGCCTAGGCACTTTTTTACTGAAAGTCAAGTAAAAGTCGAGTGCAATTTTCCCTCTTGGAAAAAAATATGAATTACAGGAGAAAGTTTTCTAAACAATTCCATTCGATTCGAGAGAATGTTCAAATGAAACCACAATTGATTGAATTCAAAGTCTGCTTCTGTATTTTTATGAATTCCGAATTTTCACTCACAAGTAGTTGACTTTGTGAACTTCTGATGAGGACTTTTGCGAGTCTTAGCAACTTTATTTTCCATTTTTGTCCTCCTCAGTCATTCATCAAAAACCTAAAACAATGAAAGAGACTTGAAGCCCATTCGAAATACTACAAGTTTTGTGGTGTGCGTTAACGAATTAAGTTTTATTCGAAGAGTTTTAAGTGATAAAATATGCCTAGGCACTTTTTTACTGAAAGTCAAGTAAAAGTCGAGTGCAATTTTCACTCTTAGAAAAAAATATGAATTACAGGAGAAAGTTTTCTAAACAATTTCATTCGATTCGAGAGAATGTTCAAATGAAACCACAATTGATTGAATTCAAAGTCTGCTTCTGTATTTTTATGAATTCCGAATTTTCACTCACAAGTAGTTGACTTTGTGAACTTCTGATGAGGACTTTTGCGAGTCTTAGCAACTTTATTTTCCATTTTTGTCCTCCTCAGTCATTCATCAAAAACCTAAAACAATGAAAGAGACTTGAAGCCCATTCGAAATACTACAAGTTTTGTGGTGTGCGTTAACGAATTAAGTTTTATTCGAAGAGTTTTAAGTGATAAAATATGCCTAGGCACTTTTTTACTGAAAGTCAAGTAAAAGTCGAGTGCAATTTTCACTCTTAGAAAAAAATATGAATTACAGGAGAAAGTTTTCTAAACAATTCCATTCAATTCGAGAGAATGTTCAAATGAAACCACAATTGATTGAATTCAAAGTCTGCTTCTGTATTTTTATGAATTCCGAATTTTCACTCACAAGTAGTTGACTTTGTGAACTTCTGATGAGGACTTTTGCGAGTCTTAGCAACTTTATTTTCCATTTTTGTCCTCCTCAGTCATTCATCAAAAACCTAAAACAATGAAAGAGACTTGAAGCCCATTCGAAATACTACAAGTTTTGTGGTGTGCGTTAACGAATTAAGTTTTATTCGAAGAGTTTTAAGTGATAAAATATGCCTAGGCACTTTTTTACTGAAAGTCAAGTAAAAGTCGAGTGCAATTTTCACTCTTAGAAAAAAATATGAATTACAGGAGAAAGTTTTCTAAACAATTCCATTCAATTCGAGAGAATGTTCAAATGAAACCACAATTGATTGAATTCAAAGTCTGCTTCTGTATTTTTATGAATTCCGAATTTTCACTCACAAGTAGTTGACTTTGTGAACTTCTGATGAGGACTTTTGCGAGTCTTAGCAACTTTATTTTCCATTTTTGTCCTCCTCAGTCATTCATCAAAAACCTAAAACAATGAAAGAGACTTGAAGCCCATTCGAAATACTACAAGTTTTGTGGTGTGCGTTAACGAATTAAGTTTTATTCGAAGAGTTTTAAGTGATAAAATATGCCTAGGCACTTTTTTACTGAAAGTCAAGTAAAAGTCGAGTGCAATTTTCCCTCTTGGAAAAAAATATGAATTACAGGAGAAAGTTTTCTAAACAATTCCATTCGATTCGAGAGAATGTTCAAATGAAACCACAATTGATTGAATTCAAAGTCTGCTTCTGTATTTTTATGAATTCCGAATTTTCACTCACAAGTAGTTGACTTTGTGAGCTTCTGATGGGGACTTTTGCGAGTCTTGGCAACTTTATTTTCCATTTTGCTCCTCAGTCCTTCATTAAAAACCTAAAACAATTAAAGTGACTTGAAGCCCGTTCGAAATAGTACAAGTTTTGTGGTTTTCGTTAACGAATTGAGTTTTATTCGAAGAGTTTATGTGATAAAATATTCCTTGGCACTTTTTTACTGAAAGTCATGTAAAATTCGAGTGCATTTTTCACTCTTGGAATGAAAATGAATTTGAGGTTAAAGTTTTCTCAACAATTTCATTCGATTTGATTGAATGTTGAACGAAACCACAATTGTTGAATTCAAAGTCTGCTTCTGTATTTTTGTGATTTCCGACTTTTCCTTCACAAGTTGTTGATTTTTTGGACTTCTGATGGGGACTTTTGCGAGTCTTGGCACTTTATTTTCCATTTTTGTCGCTCAGTCATTCATCAAAAACCTAAAACAATGAAAGAGACTTGAAGCCCATTCGAAATACTACAAGTTTTGTGGTGTGCGTTAACGAATTAAGTTTTATTCGAAGAGTTTTAAGTGATAAAATATGCCTAGGCACTTTTTTACTGAAAGTCAAGTAAAAGTCGAGTGCAATTTTCACTCTTAGAAAAAAATATGAATTACAGGAGAAAGTTTTCTAAACAATTCCATTCAATTCGAGAGAATGTTCAAATGAAACCACAATTGATTGAATTCAAAGTCTGCTTCTGTATTTTTATGAATTCCGAATTTTCACTCACAAGTAGTTGACTTTGTGAACTTCTGATGAGGACTTTTGCGAGTCTTAGCAACTTTATTTTCCATTTTTGTCCTCCTCAGTCATTCATCAAAAACCTAAAACAATGAAAGAGACTTGAAGCCCATTCGAAATACTACAAGTTTTGTGGTGTGCGTTAACGAATTAAGTTTTATTCGAAGAGTTTTAAGTGATAAAATATGCCTAGGCACTTTTTTACTGAAAGTCAAGTAAAAGTCGAGTGCAATTTTCCCTCTTAGAAAAAAATATGAATTACAGGAGAAAGTTTTCTAAACAATTCCATTCAATTCGAGAGAATGTTCAAATGAAACCACAATTGATTGAATTCAAAGTCTGCTTCTGTATTTTTATGAATTCCGAATTTTCACTCACAAGTAGTTGACTTTGTGAACTTCTGATGAGGACTTTTGCGAGTCTTAGCAACTTTATTTTCCATTTTTGTCCTCCTCAGTCATTCATCAAAAACCTAAAACAATGAAAGAGACTTGAAGCCCATTCGAAATACTACAAGTTTTGTGGTGTGCGTTAACGAATTAAGTTTTATTCGAAGAGTTTTAAGTGATAAAATATGCCTAGGCACTTTTTTACTGAAAGTCAAGTAAAAGTCGAGTGCAATTTTCCCTCTTAGAAAAAAATATGAATTACAGGAGAAAGTTTTCTAAACAATTCCATTCAATTCGAGAGAATGTTCAAATGAAACCACAATTGATTGAATTCAAAGTCTGCTTCTGTATTTTTATGAATTCCGAATTTTCACTCACAAGTAGTTGACTTTGTGAACTTCTGATGAGGACTTTTGCGAGTCTTAGCAACTTTATTTTCCATTTTTGTCCTCCTCAGTCATTCATCAAAAACCTAAAACAATGAAAGAGACTTGAAGCCCATTCGAAATACTACAAGTTTTGTGGTGTGCGTTAACGAATTAAGTTTTATTCGAAGAGTTTTAAGTGATAAAATATGCCTAGGCACTTTTTTACTGAAAGTCAAGTAAAAGTCGAGTGCAATTTTCACTCTTAGAAAAAAATATGAATTACAGGAGAAAGTTTTCTAAACAATTCCATTCAATTCGAGAGAATGTTCAAATGAAACCACAATTGATTGAATTCAAAGTCTGCTTCTGTATTTTTATGAATTCCGAATTTTCACTCACAAGTAGTTGACTTTGTGAACTTCTGATGAGGACTTTTGCGAGTCTTAGCAACTTTATTTTCCATTTTTGTCCTCCTCAGTCATTCATCAAAAACCTAAAACAATGAAAGAGACTTGAAGCCCATTCGAAATACTACAAGTTTTGTGGTGTGCGTTAACGAATTAAGTTTTATTCGAAGAGTTTTAAGTGATAAAATATGCCTAGGCACTTTTTTACTGAAAGTCAAGTAAAAGTCGAGTGCAATTTTCACTCTTAGAAAAAAATATGAATTACAGGAGAAAGTTTTCTAAACAATTCCATTCAATTCGAGAGAATGTTCAAATGAAACCACAATTGATTGAATTCAAAGTCTGCTTCTGTATTTTTATGAATTCCGAATTTTCACTCACAAGTAGTTGACTTTGTGAACTTCTGATGAGGACTTTTGCGAGTCTTAGCAACTTTATTTTCCATTTTTGTCCTCCTCAGTCATTCATCAAAAACCTAAAACAATGAAAGAGACTTGAAGCCCATTCGAAATACTACAAGTTTTGTGGTGTGCGTTAACGAATTAAGTTTTATTC
Organism: Oxytricha trifallax; assembly: GCA_000711775.1. Classification (NCBI taxonomy): domain Eukaryota; phylum Ciliophora; class Spirotrichea; order Sporadotrichida; family Oxytrichidae; genus Oxytricha; species Oxytricha trifallax. The sequence continues at coordinate 74,258 of ARYC01001383.1, read as the reverse complement.
GAAGAGTTTTAAGTGATAAAATATGCCTAGGCACTTTTTTACTGAAAGTCAAGTAAAAGTCGAGTGCAATTTTCACTCTTAGAAAAAAATATGAATTACAGGAGAAAGTTTTCTAAACAATTCCATTCAATTCGAGAGAATGTTCAAATGAAACCACAATTGATTGAATTCAAAGTCTGCTTCTGTATTTTTATGAATTCCGAATTTTCACTCACAAGTAGTTGACTTTGTGAACTTCTGATGAGGACTTTTGCGAGTCTTAGCAACTTTATTTTCCATTTTTGTCCTCCTCAGTCATTCATCAAAAACCTAAAACAATGAAAGAGACTTGAAGCCCATTCGAAATACTACAAGTTTTGTGGTGTGCGTTAACGAATTAAGTTTTATTCGAAGAGTTTTAAGTGATAAAATATGCCTAGGCACTTTTTTACTGAAAGTCAAGTAAAAGTCGAGTGCAATTTTCCCTCTTAGAAAAAAATATGAATTACAGGAGAAAGTTTTCTAAACAATTCCATTCAATTCGAGAGAATGTTCAAATGAAACCACAATTGATTGAATTCAAAGTCTGCTTCTGTATTTTTATGAATTCCGAATTTTCACTCACAAGTAGTTGACTTTGTGAACTTCTGATGAGGACTTTTGCGAGTCTTAGCAACTTTATTTTCCATTTTTGTCCTCCTCAGTCATTCATCAAAAACCTAAAACAATGAAAGAGACTTGAAGCCCATTCGAAATACTACAAGTTTTGTGGTGTGCGTTAACGAATTAAGTTTTATTCGAAGAGTTTTAAGTGATAAAATATGCCTAGGCACTTTTTTACTGAAAGTCAAGTAAAAGTCGAGTGCAATTTTCACTCTTAGAAAAAAATATGAATTACAGGAGAAAGTTTTCTAAACAATTCCATTCAATTCGAGAGAATGTTCAAATGAAACCACAATTGATTGAATTCAAAGTCTGCTTCTGTATTTTTATGAATTCCGAATTTTCACTCACAAGTAGTTGACTTTGTGAACTTCTGATGAGGACTTTTGCGAGTCTTAGCAACTTTATTTTCCATTTTTGTCCTCCTCAGTCATTCATCAAAAACCTAAAACAATGAAAGAGACTTGAAGCCCATTCGAAATACTACAAGTTTTGTGGTGTGCGTTAACGAATTAAGTTTTATTCGAAGAGTTTTAAGTGATAAAATATGCCTAGGCACTTTTTTACTGAAAGTCAAGTAAAAGTCGAGTGCAATTTTCACTCTTAGAAAAAAATATGAATTACAGGAGAAAGTTTTCTAAACAATTCCATTCAATTCGAGAGAATGTTCAAATGAAACCACAATTGATTGAATTCAAAGTCTGCTTCTGTATTTTTATGAATTCCGAATTTTCACTCACAAGTAGTTGACTTTGTGAACTTCTGATGAGGACTTTTGCGAGTCTTAGCAACTTTATTTTCCATTTTTGTCCTCCTCAGTCATTCATCAAAAACCTAAAACAATGAAAGAGACTTGAAGCCCATTCGAAATACTACAAGTTTTGTGGTGTGCGTTAACGAATTAAGTTTTATTCGAAGAGTTTTAAGTGATAAAATATGCCTAGGCACTTTTTTACTGAAAGTCAAGTAAAAGTCGAGTGCAATTTTCACTCTTAGAAAAAAATATGAATTACAGGAGAAAGTTTTCTAAACAATTCCATTCAATTCGAGAGAATGTTCAAATGAAACCACAATTGATTGAATTCAAAGTCTGCTTCTGTATTTTTATGAATTCCGAATTTTCACTCACAAGTAGTTGACTTTGTGAACTTCTGATGAGGCCTCTGGCTTTATTTTGTCTTAATGATTCGATTTTTTAAAAAATTATAATTTAGATTAATTTTTATTCATTCGTTTATTTTTAGGTCATTTTTAATTCTTCTTTCTTTCTCAATACACGTTTTATTTTTAGATTTTATTTCCTTATTTTTCAAATCGATTTTTTCTGTGAATTCTCATTAACTTAATTTAATTAAATTTTATGTTAAAATATTTTTTGGATTCTTTTTTTTATTTGTTATGGTTGTTTTTTTTTCTGTTTTTTGTTGAATTTTTAGCTTATGATACTTTTTAAAATTAAAATATTATTAGTATCACTTACTTTTTGATTAATTAATTTAAAAGAGATAAAATGAAATTTATTAGTTAAAAGATTCATCTATGTTTTCTTTTGAATGGAACTTCAAGCCTAAAGAGTGCAGCAAATAAAAAGTTTTTTTTTTAACTAAAAATTAGAAGCCTTCTAAACAAATAATTACAATTTTATCTTAAACTCAGTCAAACATATCACATATTAGGAAGTAATTGGTTTTTAAAACGTACCTAAATGTTTTCTAATAAGTGAGATGGTAAAACCAATATTGACATTATTGATGAAACTATTCTATTATAAATATCAGGATAAGTTTAATCTTAACTCTGCAGATTAAAAGAGCTTAGCCTAATTGATTTCTAAATACGATCGACACAAAATAAAGATTTGTTTTACTGTGAAAAAGTATTTCAGGTTTTAATGTCTTCCCCAAAGAGTGATGATTTGTCGAATTAATATCTCTATAAATACCAATTTTAATTTGCAATATTAATCATATTAATTACTTTTAAATATTAATTTGGTTAAAAATATTCTTAAGATCTTATCCAGATGAAAACAGCTTACTCAATAAAAATTAAAACTTCAAAAATCATGTTTCTTCTTAAAGAAATATGTAAATTATATTTACCTGCAATCATCTTTTTTCTAATTATATTTCATTAATGCATAAATTTATTATTAATATTTCATTTTAAATTGTATACTCTTTTTCATTTACCTATAAAGCCAAAGTTACATTATAAAACACACCAAAATTATTATATCATAAAGAGTATAGAGTATGCTTTCTTAGAATTTCTTTATATAAAATAAATTTATACCCCTACAATGTTTACTCCCTCTAAAATGGGTGCCTTTCTCAAATAATCCATTGAGTTAATTGTACCTTTATTTTTGTTGAGAAATTATGTGAATTAAGATTTCTATTGATTAATTAATTCTTAATTTTCTAATCATGATGAATTATAATTATGTATTTAATTAATTTACAAAAAATAAATATTATTTTTTTATAAACATAGAATAGGTAAAAGTAATGATTTATTTATTTGAAATTAAAACAAATATTGTTAGATTTATTACTGCCATAACTCTGCAGTCCTCTGGATCTGCTACTTGGTTTGTCTCAGATTTGTTGGCAATCTTGTCAGTTCTTTTATCTTTACCCATTATCTATACTACAATAATGTTGGTCTTTACCTGGTATTCATGAATCAAAGCCAAGCTTAGCACTTTCTTGAGTCATAAACCTCTATGGCACCGATTCTTTGACGATTCTTTGAATTATCTTATTACCTTAGACTTTTATACTACTTATTGTAATTATCTAAACAAATATTAAACTTAAATTATAAAGATTTAAAACATATCGATAATTACTAATAATAAATTATGCTTTATGGTAGTCGTAATAATTTAATATGAATTATAAAATATACTTCTACTTTGCCCGAATTAGTTATAATTATATTGAATTAATTAATTTTAATAAAATCTAATTCAACTTATGGGCACTCTAGAGAAAATATTTAAAATTCATATCTTGGATCCCGTCTTGTTTTTTTTCAGTTTCCTTCATTACTTTAGTCATCTACCCCAAAATATTATACAAAGTTATTCTCAATGGTTAAGATTTCGTCTGAATTTTCAATCATATTTCAATGTTTCCTGCCGACTATTATTCTTAAAAAATAAACATGGCTTTAAAATCAAATAAAAAATTTCATTGAGTTACAAGCTTACTGATATTTGACACTTAATTTATTTATTTTTATTATTTATTATTACAATTTTTTTAAGTCATTTAATTTTAGTAAATTATATTTTACACATTTTATAAGTTCTTTTAAAGATACTATTAATTATTTTAAAGTTTAAATTGCACTTATATGGTTTTTTTAATAAATAATTATAAATGAAATAAGAGACATATAAATCCAATTTTAGGAATATTCTATCGAACTCTATTGTTAGGGGATAAATGCCTCCTATTATGAGGAGTTGTAGACATTCGATGAATTGATATAAAAACGGATTGGTAAAAACTCAAAGCTTTGACGAAATTATTTCATTCCAGTATGTAAAAAAAGACTATGCTTATTTTTGATATATTTACTGTAATATATCATTTTCATGGAAATACACAAATCTATTATTGATAAAACACAAAATATCAGGAAGTCTATGGAAGCGTAAAGGAACATAATTAGCATTAATAATAAAATAAATTACAACTAAAAAAGGTATAAATTAGATAAATATTGTCATTTAGTTCAAATTACTAAATGTATATAATTTATAATTCTTTTCATTTTTTTGATTGTAATTTCCCTAAATCTATTGTTTTTTTAAGGAATCAATAATTCAAATTAACTTTTTTATTAAAGAGTGTATTTAAAATAATATTTAGTTCCGTGAATAATAAGAAATATAGGTATGGAATTTGCCATAGCATGAATTTAAAATTCTTTGGAAAATTTAATGATAATTATGATTTAAAAATTGTTAAAAAAATGACTGACAATATATAAGTATAAGTTTAAATTACTATTCCATAATTTATAACGATTATTAATTCAAATATCAAAGTAGTTTACTCAAGGAGATAATATTGTAGGAATGAATACATTTGATCTGGGAAACTAAGTAAAGATAAATAACTGCTAGAATAGGTGATCGTTTAAATTAAAAATTATTATTTTTAATTTAATTTTCATAACCAGGTTGCTTATAATAAAGACATATACACTTTTTACAATTAATACTACAGGGGAGTTTATTTGAAATTAAAAAAAGCAACCTGATAAAATTATTGACTATTAAATGTACTTAACTCTTCTTAAATTTTATTTATAACTACATTTTCATTTAAGAAACCTCTCGAAGACCACAGGATGTCATCGATAAAGAAAAGCCTTTCCTTCTCTTTGGCTAGGTTGTAACCCTCGATCCTGCTCCTGGCCTCAAAGTTTCATACCATTCAATCACTGCCTGCCTCAATCTTCCATGAATGCTTTAAGAGTCTACTCGAAATCTTATACAGCAATTGCACCCAATCTAAGGACATCTATGCAATAGATGAAGCGATTCTTGACTCAGAAACCATAAAGAAACATGTAAGCTATCTAAAAATACAAATTGAAATCAAAGCGATGAGAAAGCTCTTCCCTTCGAATAAATAGCAAGAAAACTAATTGAGAAGCTTTAGATGAAGACTACGATGATTAGACGATTGTCGATTTAAAACGATACCTTGGTTTAGAAATTAACATATTAAGATAACGGGATGGATACCTTATAAATTGATACTTTAATGCCCTAATATGCTATAAAACTAACAAATTTCTTTCAAGTCTTTAAAATATTGGGTAGTTCAATAATGCCTTTTGGGCAGAGAGAGGCTCTTGGATACTCTAGGAATCACTATATGTGGCGAGAGTGCTAAATTAGAAAATTTCTAAAAATAGAGGAATTCCATTAGAGCTCAGTGTGATCCCCTTATTATAATTGCTATTAATCCTAGTGAAAAACTTAAAAAAATCAGAGGAAAAGGAATTTTAGCATCCTTAGTAACCTGAAAAAGATGTGTAATACCTTTTTCTATGCATTTTATTATTTAGAGATCGCTATAAAAAAACCATTTCTGTTTATCTTTATAATTAGAGGTGTGACAGTCGAGAATCTTCAAGACACAGTGTTATACTGAGCTATATTTAAAAGTACTAAAATTGAGAGAGTTGTAAATATATCAGTGAAGTTGAGTTGGTATAAACTCTCAGATAATAAAACTCGCATAATAAATGCATGATCCAAAGGCAGAAAGATAAATAGATATTGCTGTGTATCCCTGAGTGGTGCTTCAGGGTTTTAGGAAGAAGAAATCTAACTTTAAGGCATAATAAACAATAGGTCAAAAGTATTAGAAATGGAGTATTCAGCGATAGAAATAAGAAGAACAACAGTTGTGAAGGTAGAATAGATAATAGAGAACAATATTCTATAGATTCTTAATAGCTCCAACCTATTTCGCAGTCAAATTGTCTGAGAAAAAATCTTCAGTGCAATACACTTTTAGATAAAACCTCAGGTAAATAATCTGCAAGTCGAAAAACTAAAGATTGTTAAAAGCGCAAAGATGAGGAAGTCACAATGACCATTCAACCACTATTAAACTTACCTAAAAGAAGATAAATTCATAAAAAGAAGAAATTTTGTTGGAAAAAAAAATTTAAAGCATTGAGAGATGTCGATGATTCAGATATAATTAATATAAGAGATATTTGACTATGCTAAAAAAATAAAAAACTTATGTTATTTAAAAAATTAAAATGGAAAATTATAAAATTTTAATATAATCTCGAACAATCATAATAAAGTGTCGACGGATTAAGATGAAGGTGATATTGGTCTTATAATGAATTTAGACTCTTATAATTGTTGTTAGAGGTCCTTCATAGGTAAAAGTGATTTTATACTAGACCACTTTTGAGGTGAATGCTCGATATATGAAAGTTTTTTCACTAGATTGTCATTATTTTGTATAAATTTATGAAATTTTATTATATTTTATAAAATTCTTTATTTTTTTATGACTCTCGAGTTTAACCCTTGCTGTTGTGCATTTGGAAATTAAAGTTTCTTTTCTTTGCTTTTAAATATTTTTATTACTTATATTTACTTGTTTCATTTTAACACTATCCCATTTACTATTCTAGAGATTTTTCTTTTTTTTATATTAACTTGTTAAGTCATTATTTCCCAAATTCTTTATTTCAAATCCATTATTCCATAAATTCCTGTTAACCAATTATATTGATAAAATAATTCAAATTTTAATATTAATTTTGCGATATCATAAATTTATTGAGAGATTTTAATAATTCATCAATAATTAGATATTGCAAAAATGCTTCAGATTGTACATCTTTTGATACCTTTTAAGCAACCTTATTTTATAATCACAAACTTTTTTTTCTAAATTAATTATCAGCTTATAGAATTTAATTATATATCGCTATATTTTACTCCTCATATTTATTAGATTGACAAATCTATTATTTTTTATTCCATTATAGTCAAATTTATATTATATTAAATTGCTTAACAACTTTTTATTTATATCTATTTATATTTTGCTTGATAAACTTATTAAATTATAATATTTTTATTATTTGATATTTAAAGCATCAAATAACTTTTCTAAAAGATATATAATTTTATATTTATATAAAAATATATTGAAGCTTTCAATTTATTATGTTGATTTAATTGTGTATAGCATGAAAGTTTAAAATATTTAAGTTTGTATATAACTAGACCTAACTTTAAACATAGTAATTTTCGATAATTTTATAATGTTAGTCTATCAAAATTTAAATTTTTATAAAATAGTATTTATTTAATTTACAATTTAATTTAATAATTTAACTGAAGTAACTAATTCTTTATTTGAACCAATCTTTAATTGTAATCACTGAATAAAGAGCTTTTTAGTTATTATATTTATATAGATATTTATAATAAAAAATTTCCCACTAATTAACTAAATTCAGATCATTATTCAACATTTTGTATAATAAATGTTTTATTTTTACTTAATACTTGAGCTTATATATATATATAAGAAATAGGATATCACTATGTTTTAAAAGATTTGAATATGCACAAACATATTTTATAAATTAATTGAAAAGAGTAAATTAATAATAATTTATAATATTATATGTATAGAGAATTTAATTGATCAAAAACATTAAAACTAACCTTTTAAGATTCTAAAAGAAACTAATTTTTGGGGATAACTTTATAAATTTGACTTTTAATATAATTTGAGGGAATTTTAATGACTAAAATGCTTTTTAATATAAAAATTATTAAAAAGTGATAAATTGATATATTTTAAATTTTAAATATATATGAAGATTCTATAAATCTCTTGTTCTTTTGATTCAAAGCTTAAGCAAGTCTTAAATTTCTAAAATGCTATTGCACAAGGGATTTATAATATCACAATTAATTTATAAAAAATGAGTTATCTAATCTACTTAAAAATCTGAATCCAATAAGTTATTGATTAGTAATTAAATAACAAATCTTATTATTTATATGTAAACAATTGACTAGATTGATTCCAGGAAATAAATATTTCAAATTGAAATCTAATCTATGAGTATAAAGCTTAATAAGAAGCTGCATAGTAGTTTATTAATTAAGAAATTAATGAGCATTATTGCATACATTTTTTAAAGTTAGATTCTCTTAGATTAGAGACATTCTACTTACTCTTTAGATTTGGGAAGAAGAAATTTATATGATTATTTTAAGCAACAGTCCTAGAAAAATAATAAACTAAAAACAAATAGATATAAACTTAGATAAGATAAATGAACGTTCAAGATAAAAATTATCAATAAAAGTTCACAGATCAATTAACTTTATATTTTTAATATTATAGAAAGGTTTTCAGCTTACCGAATTTCGATATCAATAAAAAAGACTCATGGATGAGAATTGCAATGAAAATTAATAGCAATAATAAAAAATAATACTATCAATATATTATAAATTTTCATTTTTGTCCTATAGATATTAAGGTCGTTCTTGTAGTTCAACATTAGTTTTTTATATTTTTTTCAATACGATTAATATAATAATTTTTAGTTCTTAGGAACTAAATTAATGATACTTATTAAGAGTTTATGCAATTTACTAAATCAGCTCCATAAACATGTCTTTACATATTTATTTTAATTTCAAGTTCTGTAAATATTATGACTGAATGACCCTCCACTCATCATCATACCCTTAAGCTTTTCTTAACAATCGTAATATATCTATTTTAATTTATAGATTTAAGAAATATATAAAAAGTTGATTATTCAGAAATCAAATACCATTTACAATTACTTACTATATTCAAGGTAAATAAACATATAAATCATAAGCTTTTTTAACAATGGAACTATTTTTTGCTATAGACTATTCAAAATTATTTAATATATTAATAAAAAAAATAAACTATTATGTTAATGCTTTTTTTATTTGTGATGGTAACTTATTTTATGAATATCTGTTTCATGTATTTTTAATATTTCTCAAAATCTTAATTATTAAAATTTTATTTATAATTTAATATTCATGATATATAATTATTAAAACTTATTATTTCAATTATTAATTATATACAAAAACTGCTAGTTTAATATTTTCCATAGGTCATGTCTCTTTCTGTTCCAAGTGGTTACCAAAAGAAGTGAAATTATGTCTTATGTTCTTTGGTCTCGCGAATACTTCTTAATTGAGACTATCTGGAGCCATTTGCTGAATAAAGTCATATATTTGCTAGGGCTTTTCGGAGTGCTTTTTAACTTTTGAGTAGATGACATTATCGGTAACATGGAACTTGAGCATGTCGGTCATGCAACCCTTTTTGCCTATAAGAAAGCTCTCGTTATTGTGATCAGTGAATATGCCAGATCCTTTGTGCAATTTCTGATTTTTTGTAAGTTTAATCCACTCCCCTTTCTCTACTTCATCATAGCCGTGATCTTTCATGATTTATCTTGCTACTTCTATCTTTTGGTTCACAAACCACATAATGAGTATTCCTTTTTTTTGCATAAATTCTATAGGCATTTTGAGAATTTCCTCGTCAGAGACCGTATCATAAAGAGCTCCTTATTTTATTCTATAGGCAGGGTCCATCTCTACGACTTCGTAAATTATTAGTATCTTTGCATAGCGTCTTTTGCAAGTAGTTTCCACATTTTATAATCCCTCACATCTCCTTAGAATATGACTGGTTCTCTTATTATACTGTATGTTGTTTAGTGTATTTTCTATAGCTTCTTAAATCTCTGTCTCAACTTTCGCATGACCTTCTGGAAATTCATGAGTACTACTGTCATATCTTTTTAAGTCTTATACTTTTTCTTTGATGGGTTTTTTGCATTTATTTTCGTGTCTCTCGCAATTAAGTGCCCTTTTCATATCCTTATTGCAGTATTGACATGTGCGTTCTTTTAGTTTTATTGCATTTCTTGCTGTCTAATGGGCCTTTCTATGATAATTGGATTGATGGAGTTCCAGTGAATTTAAGCTCTCATGAGTAGTGGGTGTCTCACAGTAGTTGCATAAGTATTATGAAGAATCCTTGTTTTTCTATTCTATCAATCTTTTTGGCATTTGTTATATAATATATTTCTATCTGTAGTTATTTCACTCTAAAGCTACTTTATCTTGTTGTTGATTTGAATATTCTAAGGAGTGAAAACTTAGTAGGGCATTTTTTTGGGAGTAAAAACTAAGGCAGAAAATCTCAAAGGTGGTTATGACTTTTTAATTTGATATACACCCACATGCTTACAAACCATTTTTTCATGATTTCATTTAATACGATATAATAAAAAAATTCTTAATAATTTATATGACAATAACAAGAATTATTAATAATTATTTTATTATAATAAATATTTTACCTTTGTTAATTAATTAGCATGTCATGTAATGACAATGTCATAGGTACTGATTATAATTTTTAATTTACTTAAAAAAAATTTTTATATTAATATTTCTTCTTAAAGTACAATTTCTCAAAGGAGTAGATATCTCTTAATTTAAAAATGGTTATTCTATGGGCAAGAAGGTTTAGCTATATTTTAAAAGTAAGTAAAATTTATCTTTAACATCAATAAAAAATTTCTTTCTTTACTAACGCTAAACAATTACTAAGTATAGCATTATAGTTTATATCAGTTTTAAACAGAGATTATTGATCAAAAATAAATTATAGAAAAAATGAGTGAAAACTTAGGATGAGCAACATTTTTTGAGTGAAAACTTAGGATAAACAAATTACAATGAAAGTGTAAGTTAATATTTCATATACTAAAAGAATAAATTCACATAGAGTGAAATAAAAATAAGTTATATAAATTTCTTAAATCTTATTCATGAACCCTATGATGAAGCTTAGTTTAATTAATTATATATTAAGATTAAGTTTTCATTATTCCTGAAAATGGGAACCTTTTAATATAAACTTCTTTCAAATTATAAATTACAATTATAAAATCTGGCCAGCATGTATAGGTTTTGCTCAAGCATGAATTACAGTATAGTATCATAATTTAAAATTATGAATCAAACATTAGGTCAGAATAATTATAAGAATTCGTTTTAAGCTTTTAAGAGTTAATTATAAAATTATAGATCAATGGAAAGACAGGAAGTCCTAGCCATGACTTGAGACAGTTCTAAAATAATTTTAGATCCAAAAATGACTGGATTAATTTTTTGAGATACAACAGAAAGATGCTTATTTTAATATATTTAGAGGGGTACCTTTTGCCCAACGATGACCATGTCACCATGAGGTTCATCTAGGACTTTTTAGCAGGAAAAAAACTGCTCTTAAAATCAGGGGAACCTTGTAGCTGAAAGTACCTTACTATGAAGAACTTTCTGTTTAGAATATATTCAAGCAGGCTCAAGAAGATTCATCAATAATAAAACATATGAACTACTACCCTGACTATCATGTTCTTCCTGACAGAAAATATTTTTATGGAGTGTTAGGCACTCTCCATACTAACTATCTATCAATGCTAATAAAGCATGCAAACATATCCAGAAACTTAAATGACACTCTTGAGGAAGAGAAAGAAAAAAATATAATAAAGGACGATGTCTATAGGTAGCTAGAAAATGAATCATTTTTCTCAAGTTAGTTTCATATATTAATTAGTTATTTTTTTAGAGTCAAAGGGGGAAGCCCTTGCCATGTCCAAGTAGAAGTCTAATCCTCGCTCTCATAAATAAAAACGGAAGCACAATGAAATCTCTACTACGTTCGATGACTATTTAATCAAAAGTCAGGTAAGAGAGCAGTCAGCAGACAGCTTGGGGACGTCACCATGACTCAGGAGACTTATCAAGAAAGGGAGCCAGAAAAAAATACCATGGAATGAGAAATTCTCAAAAAGACTGATTTTCTGTGTTTTATTAGCATCTTTTGGGGTTTATATAACTTTTCATTTTTTAAATGCCTTGATATAACTCTTTTAATTGTTTCCCCTTAAATACTCTCTATTTCCCTTTTATTGATTTAAATGTGAGCAGGCTCGCTTAACTTGAAGTTAATTCCTATCACTTCTTGTCTATAGAAGTGCTTAACTTGAAAAAACACCTCTTCTATAAATGGTACTCTGGCGAGTATGGCACGTTATAGAGGCACTGCCAGTTATAAGATTTAATCTATTCTTGTACTGCCTTGCAATGGTGGCATCTTAAATTATCCCAGAAAATCACTATGCTTGTTTGTTGGTTCCTTAGTGCAGATATTCAACCATAGCAGAGACGTCTTGTGAGTTGATAGACTTCGGTTTAATGAAGTAGCCATCAAACCCGAACTCCATGCTTATTCCGACTATAGCAACGAAAGTCTTAAGTTTTAGACCTATTTTTGGAGCTTTTAATTATAGTAGGGCCTAGCCCATGAGTGCTGCTCAATTTGGTATGGCTTAAATATGACCTCGTAAATTTAAATAACTTTTTTGCCCATGGTCACCATTTCCTGAAGGGATGCAAATCTTTCAAATCTCTACACTTATATGGAGTGAATCTTTACCATGCTCGGGAATGAGGTGATTTCATCACTTTGTACTCAATCTTATTTTTCTTGTAGATGTATTGAAGTGTGGAGGGAGTAGCCTTAAATTACAGGAACTTTCTATGAAATAATGAGGATCGAGTTTGGAGCGATAATCCTTTTTAATCTAGTGTCTGCTCACTAATTATGCTCTTTATGTGTTGGTCCTATAATATTCCCTTACACAAAGATTTTCCTTGCATGGCATAGTTTTAGGGTTTTTCCATAACTTAGCAAACTTTTTTGACAAATCTGATTGAAACCATTAGCAACTTTGCAACATTTTTAATTGTATTCATCAGCTTCGTCTCTGCTTTAGGTTGAGTGGTCGCATAGCGCAGCAACAAGACATATCGCCAGATGTTATCCTTATATTAGAGTGTAGTTGGGGTTTCATTAGAGAGTATTTATAATTAATCGAATTATTAAGTTATTATATATCACATACAATAAATCATGATTATAGTAGATTATCAAATGGTGATAGTTTTATAATTACTTTTACATTATAAGTATGAAGAGTTTTGATTCGTATTTATAACAAAATATAAGAGGCTATTATTAGGTCCTATCTTTGTAATGGAACAATTGAATTATGTAATAAGAATTAGTATAAATTATATTCACATCTCTTGTTGCATTTTAAATCAAATATACTTCTCCTTATTAATGATTCTATATTTTTAAAATATAATAATTATTTAGAATATAAATATGATATTATACAGGTACTAAACATTTAGATATAACTATCATAACTTGATTCTACACAAAATTAACATCAGACTTAGTTGTACCTTAAGATTACCCTCTATAGTTAATATTTCCAATATCATTCTCACTGCGCACAATTTCATAGGAAGATGCTTTATTAAGAGATTTAAACTAAAATTTTATAGTTTACTGAATTATGACAACTCACCTATCAATCTTCTAAAGTTTCTATTCAAATTCTTCTAATTACAATTATTTATGCAGTCATCATTAATCTTTTGTTAAATCAAATTTTTATTTATTTACATGTTTTTTTTATATAAACTGCATCATATATCTTTACTAAGTCATCTAGTTCTTTGATTAATAAAATGAACTTTATCGTTTGATATTTTTGTAAAATTTAATAATAATTACTTTAAAAATTGTAATATATCTCTGAATTATTAAATTAGAATCCAACTTAATATACGAGATGACGAACTTTAACACTCAACCAAAGTCTGTCCGTAGAGTTGCGTGGTAGTGGATTACCTTACTTGCAAACAAACTCCGTTTCAAGAGGCAACCCACTAGTGGTCTCGCTGGCCTGCTAGTTCAATAATACCTGAACTCTCAAATGGAAGCCCTTCGTGATTCCATCCAGTTCTTCTTTCCCATAGTTGGAAAAAACTTGGTTAAGTACTAATCCCAAGTCAAAAGATGGAAGTCACAAAAACACAAGCCTGACCCTGTCACCCTAGGAGAAGAGGACCCAGAAGAAGAAAATGACACTTAACCCCGTCGACACCAAACGATACACATTCCTTATCGTTCTAAACCCGGAGTCGGAGTTAACATGGACTACAGACCTCACTCTCCTATTAACTAGGTTCCCATTAACCTTGACCTAGCTTAAGTTATGACGTCAAATTAAGGTCCAGCTCGGTACATTTTAAAATCTGACCAGAATCTGACCATGAATCAGCACTCCAACTACTACTAAGTTAATGCTGACATAGACATAATGGATGACTACTTAGCACATGAGGATCCCGACCCTTCAGTTGTAGCTTACGACTGTCGTGTTAAGATGAAACCGTAGTGAAAACTAATCAGCACATGCGCCCTGCTAGGGACACTGCTGCACCAGGTAGAAGTTGGCTCAGCCACACCTTCAAAAGGACTTGTCCTTTTTTAATGATTATGCTCAGGGGGGCTTGACCCCTCGATGCGAGTTAATTATTATTATTATTATTATTATTATTATTATTATTATTATTATATATCTCTGATGTAGTTAATAATTAATTTTTCTATTGTTGTGCTTAATTTTGAGCTGGCGGATCCTACTTTCAGAGTTAATTATTCAGGATCATCAGCTTTAAAATTAATTATCCAACTATCTTGTTCGAATTCTCTATGTATCATGTTCAAACTCTTTTCTGAATTTAAAAATTTCAGAATACAGAAATACAATTTTCACTTTCGAGCCTTATATTTCTTTTTAGAATTCTTACTTTGTAATATATAGGCATCACCAACTTTCTTGATATCTTTTGTTCAGCTCACTCTTAAAATTGTAAGTTATTTAATTTTTTATGTTAAAATTTTGTCATTTTTATTTTATAATGATGTTATTGTGTCAATTTTATCTTAAGAAGTAAGTTTATGGAATACTTAGATGAGAATATCTCAAGAAACACAATTTTAAATTCTTTTCTTCACTTTTCAGATATCATGATTTAACACATTCAGTGACAGCTAAAAACTCTATTGCCTTAAACTGCATGTTTGAGTGTTTTATTAGTATATATTAAGCATTTTAATTAAAATTCTATATGTATCTAAATTTCTAAATTGATATACACACACTTTAAATATAGTATAATTAAGAATTCAAACATAGATAGAATACACTTAAATCTAACATAGATAGAGTATACTTAAATCTAGATACAATTAACAAATTCTTTAAAGAATTCTTAGTACTCTAAGAACTATGTTCTAAATTAAAATAGAAGATGATAAATTATTATATATGAGATATTAGGGTGCTTAACAATGTTCTTTTGTAAACATATAAATTTTATAAGAATTATCAATAATATAGCTATAGTTGACTTTATATTAATGTGTTAAGGGTTTTGTGTGTAACTAAATTTTGAAATTTGACTACGCATGCAAATTAAATTTAAATATTAAATATAATATAAATTAAATAATTAATTAAATCAATATGGAGATAAACAAAATATTATAAAAAATTTTGAATCTAATGATTATAAACTTTCTTTCTATTGCAATAAAATTATTAAATATGCCATATTACTACCATAAATTCGATGTCTCTTCTAACTATAAAGTCGATTTTGAAATTTAAGGTATTTTTGATTCATTTTAACTAGTCTTAGTGATTTTCTTAACTTTTTAAGTCTAGAAATATCGATTCATAAATAAATGTTCAATTAATTTTCATTCATATCGTTTATTATGAATTTATTGGCAAATTATTTATCAATCTTGATAAAAATATATCTAGTTTAGTAGCATTTAATGAAATTTACTTAAATATTTATGAATGGTGAAAAATGAAGCTATATTTAAAGTAAAATCTTGACTAAATTTTATCATAGACTCATGTTTAAGATTCAGGTTTATTCCTTAATTAACTTCACTTAAAAGAATATTAAATCTCTCTCTAAGTCTTCGAAAATGAAGGGTATAGATTCTTTCTTTAAATGTATTGCTTGCTCTTTGTGACTTTGCTTGGGCCAGAATAATTTATGACTATAATTGTAAAATTGATTTCATTAGCTTAAGAGATCTCTTTTAAAATATTACGGATTTGTGAGAATTTAATTTTATTAAAATTATTATTATTGAGATAATTACACAAATGATTATACCAATTTTATTCTTTATATATTAATTATTAAATTAATTTTAGATTAACTTCCTTTCATCATTAATAGAGTTACATTTAAAAGATAGTAAACAATCTTCCAAATAAGTTTATTTATTTATTTGTTAAATTGATATTTACGACCTATAATATTTTGCCAATCTCTAATTTCTACTTCAATAAAATCATCCTCTAGAAGTACTTCTATCTTTATTTAC
Source organism: Oxytricha trifallax (assembly GCA_000711775.1). Classification (NCBI taxonomy): domain Eukaryota; phylum Ciliophora; class Spirotrichea; order Sporadotrichida; family Oxytrichidae; genus Oxytricha; species Oxytricha trifallax. The sequence continues at coordinate 57,678 of ARYC01001383.1, read as the reverse complement.
ATTTTCTACATCTTCTTGAGTACTTTATTCTTATATGAAATAAAGATGAATATTATCGAATTCACCTGTTTCTCTTGGTCTCTTCATTATCTTCTCAATATGTTTTTAATCGTTTTCTATGATGTCATAACCACTTCTATATCATCGCAGATTTGCTTCTGTTCATCAGTTAACCTACTTAACTCCGAATCTTAAGCCCTTTCTGTAATAATAGTTTTTTGTCCTTCTCTAAAGAAATGGTGATAAGTTCTGCTGTTGATTTTAATTTTGGTTTACATTTTGTGCCTCTAGATTTTGATTAGTCCACCAGATTTCTGCTTACTGGTTTAGTGATTCTCTTTGCTTCTTGCTTCTGCTTAGGCTCAATACCATTATTATAATTGGCAACTCTAGATCTGTGATTCAATCGATAGGCAGCCCTTCTGTTTTCTTTTTGACTTTTCTTGTTAGTTAAAACCAATAAATTACTAGAATTAGAATAGCAAATGGTATTGAGTTAGTTTGCTATGAATAATTCAATTTTAATTCGATAATTATTATATCTTTTTATGGCACTATCATAGATATAAATCTAATGCTATTAAACTTGATCAAAAATTAATATATATATATATATATATATATATATTTTTATTACGAATTAATACTACTAATAATATATTATTCAAATACAAAATTAAAATATTTATTAAATTAATTTATTTATCCATTATTAAACTTACAAATAAATTTATCTTAATATTTAATAGAATATGAATTCAGCTATAGCCCTGCATCTTCCTATCTTTATTATATACAGTCTATCCAAGCACATTGATTGCACTAGATGGAAATTAAAAGGACTAAACATCTAGCAATTCAATAAAGACAAGCAGATTAAAGTTATTATTCATAAATTAACCACAATCATTCACAATTTAAACTAGTTATATTAAGAACATAAGTGACTATTAGAATTTTAAAGCCAATTTTATTGATGAAATATATGAAGACACCGGCCAACTAGTTGTTCTCCATTATATAAAAAATCTCAAAAAATATATGAAACTATTAAAGTCGTAAATCAGGGAAGTTAGCTGTTTGTACTCTAACAAATTCAAATTAATTTTGGTATTTTCAATAATGAATATATGTGGTGCCTAAATAAATATATAAAAGGATATTGAAGAATTATTTATATATAATAGGAACACTTAGAATGATTTACTAAATTAAATTCTTATACAATTATTTACAAAAGGAATATCACATCTGAAAGTATCTCGCCAGTAATATAGTCTGTCCAAATCATTATTATTATATATCTATAGCTTGACTTATTTAATGGAATTCACATATTTTGATTGAATATAATTGTATTATAATAAAGTTTAATTACTATCAATAGAAGCTATAAGGAAATGTAATGATCTGTACAATAATGACTTTACTTAACTTGACTTTTATGTAATATTTGATCCGCCTTCTCCTTGCATTTCTTCTCTTGATAAGTTTTATCCTTTTCGCTTATATCATGTCTTTATTGTGTAAAGCAAGCTTGTCTTTTTAACTAAAATCAATTCCTTGTAACTATTCAATTTCTCAATGTAATAAAGCCAAATCCTCATCATCAAACTTAACAAAACTAACAAAAGCTAACTAATCATCAGATGCAGTGTCATGAATTTATTTGTCATCTGATTTTTCAGCTATTCTTAAATGACGACAATCATAAATTTTCATTTAACTCTCTTTCATTATTCCTTGGATTTCTTTAATTAATTTTCTAATCTTAATCTCGAATTAGAAAGTGTCCTTGAATAGATCAGATTCCTTTAGCACAATTGATAATATTCAAAATTTCCTTTTAGTAACTCTTATTACTTTATATATCCAATAATTTTCATTTAATGAATCCTTTTCATATAGTTTAAATTGTTATTGTATTCCTTCATCTACATTTTGTCTTAATCTGCTTACTGGAGCTCGATAATTCCTCCTCAGCTCATTGTTTCTTTGATAAGCAATCTTCTACCGTTATGTTCATGTTTTTCTGACATCGTACTCTTTTTATAATCGTAAACCTGACATTCACTCTCCTTTTGTTATGAAGTATTTAATACTTTAAATATTTTGATATTCATTTTGAGTCAAACATTTGCTATTAATATAAAAATACAACCATTTTTCTATAGGCTTTTATTTCAGTCTAACTACTTTGATATTCAAATAAATTATTAGTTTATATAAGCTCATCTATATTTCTGGGGGAATTTCTTAGCAATTAAATTTAATTACTTCTAATATAATAAATTGTTCAATAAAATTGTATAAATTAATTTTTTTAAAATCAATATTTGTATAAGGGATATATTAAACATCTTTTACCATCTTTAAATAATAAAACTCAAGTGTTTTGTTTAGTATTATTCTCTGAATAACGCCATTCCGAATAACCAAAGATGATTAGTTCATTTTTTATAAAATACAATATGACTTATTTTATATTGAATATATTGCTATTTATCTTGAGATGAAGACAATAATATTAAAAGGTTAAACAAAATTGCCTAATATATCTTAATATCATATAAATCAATCACGAAAGCTGTAACTTGTTGTTAAAAATAATAATTAACGAAAAAATAAAATAAATTAAATAAATAATTACTATCTAGGAATTTTTGCTGAAATTATTTTTTTTCATCTGATTGGACATGAAATTTCCCCCCACATTTTTCTTAAGACTTTTTAAAATTAGATTTAAAATAAATAAAAGAGTAAAAAATATTGCGAAGAATTGATGATAAAAACTTTTTTTTCAAATGTTAGCTAAGAAACAGATTTTTATATTTTGTTTGAAATTAATTATTAGGATGGAAAAATTATTTAAAGAACTTATATAGACTTATAATATATTGTTAATAAAGTGGATTTTTAAGTTTAAGTTTATGATTGTAAAGTATTCCTAAATTAAATTCTTTTAAAAAGTATATTACATTTTAGCAATTAATAATTCAGCTACATTGTTTCATGCAAGATAAAGTTGGTACTCTTGAGTGTTATTTAAAATACCATTTTTATTTTTTAACTGTGAATTGCAGAGCCTAACTTTCATAGTAATAAAAAACTTTCGAAGGACTCCTTGAACTATTGCTTCATGATATCAAATCAATAGTCCTAAATTTAAGTGTATTTCTTATTCTTTTTGTATTCTTCTCACTTTTGTGTTCATTTATATCTCAATATTTTTATTTATTTTTTTTAATTTCTTATCCTTCTACTTGATTTATCTTTTTCTTTTCTCCAATATACTGTGCACTACGTCTTATTATGTGATTTCAGCATGTTAAATAATATTTCTTACTTCTGTCTTACTATTTGGTAAATATAAAATACAGTACATCAAGTCCCTCCTTATATTCCATCCATTCATACAATATATAGATTTTGTACATCCTTTTAAAATTTAATTTAATGTAGCTAAATCTTCAATTGAGATCGTTTTTATTCTTAAAAGGTACATTAACAACATCAATCGTTCCAAACTTTTAGAATTCTTTCTCCAAATATAGTCCCTTCAAGTCAAATTGAATATTTCTGACAATAATATATCTTTTATTTGATAATCTTTACATTTGAATTTTATTAAAAATGAGTTTTCTACTTGTGTCATAGACTGAGCTTTTGAGATTATATAAATAGAATCCTAAGAATTTCAACTTATTAACAAATAATAGTTGTTTAACTTTCATTTATATTTTATGATTTTATATACTAAATATTTAACTTAAAAATGATAAAAAATCTAATTTAAAAAATCATAAATTCTTCATCCACTCTTAATCTAAATAAATATTTTGTCTATTATAATCAAATCATCAAGTAGGCTGATTAGACTTGTAGATTTTATGCATAGATGATAATGTTGAAACATTAGTCTTAACAATAATAATATCATTTACTTTATTATTACATAAAATAGAATATTTCGAACATCTTTATGCTGCTTTTAAACTTCACATTTTAAAATACATATATTAATAAATTTAATTCCATAGATTTAAGCATTTTTTCCTTCTGAAGATAAATAGAAAAAAAAACTAATTGACAACATTAGTAAAATTATATTTGTAAATTTCAATAGTATTGTTATTGTAAACAAGATTGTTTGCTTCTGCTGTAAGCCTTATCAACTTTAAAAATTTAATAACAGTGTATATCAATAAATCATTATGCTTCAGTCTTGATAACATAAAAATATTTATAAAATTTCTACATAAATAATCCGAGTTAAAAAGCTTAAAATCGGCTATTTAACTTGACAAAATTTCAAGAAAAATGAAATATTCTATGTCAATTAGATAATGCATTATTTTATTGAGATGTTTTTGAAGATGATTTTTGTGGCCATTCATGCAGATCAAGAAATTGATTTAACCACTGATGTTATTTTAGTTTTAAAAGATTTTCTGGGGACTTTCTAATTTTATTCCAGACTTTGTCATAATCTAAGTTAACAGCAGCTAAATTATTTGATCACAATTATAAATTAATTACTATATTGATACTTATTAATAGTTTTCATTTTAAATAAAATATGTATTTAAATATACTTATCATCAAATTAATGCATTAATTCAAGAATTTTGATGTATTAAAAATAGAATGATGATGATTAATGATTTAAAATCAAATAAATTTAACATATCACTGTTTAATACTAAAATCAAACCATCATTTTAGTCGTGACGTAGACGTATCTGAGTGAGTTGACGTGGCAAACTTCCGTGACGTGGCAGTCGTAAAGTAGAAAACTCCGAAAAAACCAATCTCGCTATCACCTAGTCTTCTCCCAAAATCAAGATGTCACACAATAGAGCTTGTGAGATCCAATTCGGTGATAGAAGGTGGAGAAAAACGCTTACCGGTCCCACCTCTGCTGGGAAACGTAATCCCTGTCCTTTCGCTGTGGTAGCTTCAGTACCCTAACCCGGTGTGGGAGAAAAATCCTTATCGTTGGCTTCAAAAATAGAATAAATTATCATATATTTGATTGAATTTTAAAAACAATAATTCAATATTTTACCTTTATTAATTAGAAACATTCATAATTAAAGTTTAGTTAATGAATTTATTAAAATTGCTAAAATTTAACTCTATAAATCGAATCTCAAATTAATATAAGTACTTAATTTTATTTATGTAATTATAATTGTACTCTAAAGACAAAGCAATTTAAAGCTTTTATACATAAAACCCCAAGAGTAAAATTTGAATTAATTGTGAATTTGAAAATAAATAAATACTATATTTTAATTATTATAATTACTTTTGGTAGCTTTCTAATTAATTAACTTAGTACAATATATATATATTTATATAGGGGTGTCTTAATAAAACAAAAAGCTACCAAATTATTAAGAGTGATTTGATTAAATTTTATTTATCCTTATCTCTCAATATTATAATAATTTTGCCTTCGGTCCACTGTTCGCATGATCAGTACTAATAACCAAATCACTCCAACTATTATCAACTTCCTCTCCCTATCGCCAGTCGAGCTCAACTTGCGGGTGCTGCCGCCAAACCTTCGGGCCCTCCTCGTTCCAACTAAATACCAGAACCTGACATTTTTAAGATAAGACTAAGATGCTTAATGGACAATATAACCGTTGAGAAGAGATGTGAGAAAGACATAATCGACTTGATTTCAATCATCTTTGGCGACGACGTTACTACCTATTACAAGGAGATGGTGGACACGATAATACAGCAACATACTACAGTACGCAAGCTGACCTTTGTGGAAGATGATGCCAATTAGATTAAGATCGAGACAGAGGAGACGATGGAGGCCACTATTTGAGATGCTACAAACGATCAAAGAGATGGAGACGCGCACAAGGCTAGATGTGGGGGCCCTATACAGTACTAAAAGAGAAATACTTTAATGGCAGTTGAAGAAGACACAATAGACACTGCATTAAGACTTCCTAATGTTAACAAACTGGAGATGACACCCTCAGCAAGCCCTAGTAGAGGATGTGCAGATCCTTAACCAAGGTACTCATCACTGGGTGACTTATCTCCGGACTTGAGCAATAAACTAAACAACCTACTAAAACAAATTGAACTTAAAAAAAAAACAAACAATAAAAATCCAACCAACTCACAAATAACCGTTAGACAAGAAGTTGCCTAATAAACCAACATCTGCAAGGCTGCCGGACACCCAACTCCAAGAAATGTATATCAAGGCGACCACAGATCAGAAGCACCTCCAGAACTACTACCTAACGACGCTATCTCTACTAAATACAGCTGAGAAAAGAGAGCAGGATGCCTAGAGGGAGCAAGTAAATTTAATCATGCTTGGTCTGGACGCCATTAAACGGTCGAGGGAGTCTCGACTTAAGGATGCTTAGGATAATCAAAAATGCTGCTAGCACAAATATATGAAGACCAGGTTATTCCAAAAAACAAAGTTCAAGAAGCATTCACGATACTGCCTGCTAAAGCCCGAGGTTAACGACTACATTTCAACAGCTATCAGCAAGCTACGACCCCTTGTGCAGAGGCTCTTCAATGCAACCAACGATGGAATGGCCAACCAAATGTATACACTTTTCAATGACACTCTTCAAACCAACACCTTCTCCAAGCGCACTCTCTAGATAATTACAGGGTAGAGAATAGCTTATAGAATCAGAGGAATCCGCCAGGAGAAATCTCTCCTCATGCAGACGAAATCGAAACCACTCAATAAACGAAAACGAGGAGGGCCATCTTTATCTTGAGACTGGCACCCAATCTACTACCAACTGGCACTCACCCCCTACTTGTTGATGGACAACGCGTCCTACCACCGTAGCAGCTACACCAATAGCGTCTTGCAGAAGCTTAACGTCCCCATACTCTTCTTGGGCCCCTACCAGTACGACATGGCTCCAGTGGAAAAGGCATTCAGGTTCATTAAGTGCCGTGACCTCAACCCCATGCTCCTGCTTGTCTCTACTAAGTAAGTTTACCTCCCCTAATAGACTATAGGAAGCAGCTGCGGCGCTATGCGCAGGCCCTGGCTGTGCAGCTATCACACTTGGACATGCGGTGGCTCACCGGCGCGTTCGCATGCTCTTTGGTCGATGCCCTGAAGCATCTGAGCCTGCAGGCTGTCTGATACTGTAATTGATTCTGGTTTTGGCCACCCAATCTGCGAAATCACGAATCACCCAGACTCTATTAAAAGTGCCAAAACCCCACCATTCTTATTTGAAATTTATCTCAGCCTGGGAAACAATTGTCTGTGTCGTAGATTAGAGGACGATGCGTCTTTTCAAGGGCTCTCGAATGATTATCTATGCTGGTCCCCATTTGCGTTTTTACCCTAGAATTCCTCAGCAACACTGATTTGGTAAGTTAGGCAAACTTTTAATACTAAAATATTTAATAGCCAATTAAAGTTTAATTCCCAATATTTAAAATCTAATACGCCCTATTAAAATTATAATTTATTTTAAGAATTAAACTTTGATACTAGAAATGGAGTCAAGCTCAGATCAAAGCAAGGGTCCACGACAACAGATCCAGCAGCAAGTACCGCTTGGCAAGGGAGAAGCCTACAGAGTGAGAGACATCTTCGAAGTCAAGGTCATCAGGAACGTCATTCACGCCCAGGTCATGTATGAAAACGATCCTCGAGGAAAGGCAGTGTGGGTGGAGCATTCGAAGCAGATGTATCCATGTGATCGAGCCAGAGTTGAGTCTTTTGTCAGTGAGAAGATGCCAGGTCTCCATGACCACCCATACTGGAACATCTACGCGGGAGCGCGCTCTGATCGAGACAAAGACGAAGGAACTAGTTCAAGTGATAGCGATGATTCTGACAGCAGTTCGCAAGATTCTCATAAGGTTAGTGTGAATGGAAACTCTCATGAGTTGGCAGGCCACCAGCAAGAGGAGGAATGCAAGGGACAGATGGAAGATGTCAGCATGAGTGAGGAAGAGTCAGAGCAGCCTAAGCAGAGCCAAATGCTTCAACAGTATGACCAAGAGACTAGAATGCTGCTCGATTCTATCTAAAATTACTAAATCTACAACCTCATTGCTCAAGACTTAAATTTATATATTAAAGTATTTGATTCATTGTTTATTAATTGTTCATTCACAATATTCGTTGAAATTTTACTCTTGGGGTTTTATAAAAAAAATAAATATGAAAATTAAAAGTATGATAGACAACTTTAATTCATATCACATCTAATAAATAATTAATCATAACTACAAACGTATGGGGATAGATAAATGGTATTGCAAGCATCATACTTGTCAACATCATGCCTTCAGCAATAGACATTAATAATAAGTTTTTATTACCTTCACAATACTACTCTCCCTGATTTACTGCTACTGTTTTTATCCAATAGAGCAAGTATTCATCAATGTTAATTATTTAGCAGGATTTTAATGTGTTTTATATGAGAAACCTAAAGCTGTATGTTGAAAGGTGTCTTATTGTTTTATTACCCCTGCTAGTAAATTTATAGCTTAGGTATGTAAAGAATTTGTTAAATTTTATTTCAGCTTCAACTATACTAGAAACTATTAAGCATATTCGCATTCAATAATTCATATTTAAGAAGTTATATTCCTTTCGTTTTTCTTTGTTTTCCTGGCAAATGAGTTCTAGTTATTAGAAGAATATATTAATATCCTTAAATTTAAAATAATATCTTTGAATCAGAATCAGTTGATAGATTCCTCAAGTAGCATACTTTCCTCAATTGCTTATTCATAATCTCCTTTATGATTGTCATATGAGTATGAGAATGCCACCAATAGGATAAAAATTAGAATACAAGTAAATACAATGGTTCATCATAGTCATCATTCTCTAATTCACTTAAATCATAAACTTTTCTCATCATAATAATCAATGCTTCATTAAAATCTATCTCTATTATCGATTTCTTTTGCGCAGCCAAATTATATTAAAATATTTAATTATTTAAGTTATTAATAAGTTAACAATATTCCTCTCAAATCAATATCTTCTTCTTCATTAACTTAATCCATTTATCACTTTTAATTAACATTTTCGAGTATTATCTTTATCTACTGTGTTATTTTGCTGTTGCCTATCATAATCTCATGACTCATTCAATCATATTAACAGCAAATTATTTCTTAGCACTATTCGTCCTGTGATAACTTTAATGTTGGCAGAGTGGTAGATGCACTGTTTTGATGCAATTTCCTACTTCCTGCATTATAAATAGATGATGTGCTTATTTAAGTGTTATTACTGGCGATTTTTATTGTGCTTTTTGTGTCATTCTCTGCACAGATGCCAAATCATATTGTTTAAATATAATAACATTAATTAAAAGTAACACAATTTTTTATTTACAAGTTGCATAAATCACTAAGGATATATTCTGAAGGATCATGTAAGGGTAAAGGTATATATATAAATGTGATAAAGCATAAATGATATTAAGTTATCAGAGCACTGTGTGGTCTCTAGATAGATCAACAAGACATGTCTAATAAAATAATTTAATTATTGAATTTATGTGTTAATTTTTAAATATATATCCTAAATGAATTATTTATAAAAGTGGCTACATTTTAATTAGGGTGACTTAGTATGACACAAGAGTTGCTCACAATTGGATTTATTATGATTTAATCATTTAAGAAAGTTTAGATATCATGGTAGAATGTATTAAAAATTTATAAATTTGGTGTTATTATTTAATGTTATGTTACACAAACGCAAACTAATTCTCTTGAAAAATAAATTACCTTAAAGTTATTAAACATATACCTTATTAAATTATATCAGAGTGAACTAGAGAAACAATCCGTACTCTAGACTAATGAGCTATTGAAAACAATTCTATATATATAAGAAATACAGGAAGAAATTAAACAAAGGATACTCGCAGGAAAAATTTAAAAGCCATAAGAAACAATTAAAGTTTAGAAAATTATGATTAATAAAATGAAAAATAGATGATTATAAGAATACTAATAACGATTAAATCAAAACTTATTACAAAAAAAAAAAATGAAAATCTAAAACCAGTTTCATTGTCTTACCATTCTCCTTCATATTTATCTCCATTTTTCCATATTTAAGTTCCTTGACCAGTTCTCTCTGTTACTTTGTGAATTGTATGTCTTGTCCCTTCACCGCTCGTATTAGTTTGGACATCTATAAAAATAAAATTTTGGATATCTTTTTTGTAACTTACATTTTTTGTGAATAAACAGGCCCTTTCTGCGTCAACATCTATAGCTTTCCATTTTTTCATTATTAATTTAATTTTAATTTATCGATTTCTTATTATAAATTGTAAATATTTTACCTCGTAAGATATTAAAATGAACTATATAAAATATTATTTAACTAGAAATTAAGAAATTATGTTTTCATGTGAAGGATTATTAAAATTATTAGAGAATACTAGTGGCACTTGTAAAAATTTTGGAGATTTAAACTTGTTGCCATGATCGAAAATAGATTTATTAAAATCAATGGAGAAAAAGACTGAATCTTTATACTTTGAGCAACAACTAGTATTACATTAAGCAACTATTAATTTCAAGAGGCTATTACTTTAAATCTAAATCTTTAAAATGCGATTACAGGAGACATATATTTCAAATTCTATGAATTTAGGCTAATAATAAAAAAAGACCTAATTCACTGAAAACAGTAAGACAAAGAGTATTAAACAGCAAAATACCTAAACTAGCCACCCATAAATAACACTATTTTAGGGAAAATGATCGAAATAAATTATATAAAGCACAATGGTAGGTATATAACTAAATAGAAAGTATATAAGCATTAAGTTTGGAGTAGCCAAGAAATATTAATTGTTATAATGAGAAATATTAAAAATTAATCTTTTGATTATAATCATAATTCTTGAATCATTTAATTCACATTACAATCGGATAACAGATGATTATTGCCAAAACTAATCATAATTCTATTAAGAATCAGATAAATAAAATTAATTAATAAGTAACCTAGGAAATTTTAGCAGTTTATTGCTTATTTAAGCAGATTACAATTAAAATAATAATAACACATAAATGCATTGTTATTATTAAGGTGATAATTTTTTAATCTAGATTATCTCCAAATAACACAAATTTTAATAAAATTGAATATAAAAATCATAAATTACAATTTTCTTTAGCATTCATAACTTAATATTATCAGTTTAAAAGTATAGTAATAGTAAATTAATAAATAACAACTCAATAGAAATAAACTATGTGGAGAAAGATTATGCTCTAATCACCTAAATAATAATTCTTAATTTAGATAATAAAAAATATATATAAATCAGTTTAGAAACTAATGTATTATTGCCTTATATCTTATAAAATTACAATATTAATGAGGCTCTATTTGAACCAATTATAATAATTAAATTTAATAGAGAATTGTTCCGACCGAGACCACCTACCCCACCCCCTACCCCACCTCCCGGTCTACCGAGACCCCCTACCCCACCCCTACCCACCCACTACCCACCCCTACCCCACCCCATAAAATACCCCATTTCATATCAAAATTTTTGTCCTCAAGGTCTGAATCGATTTCCTTCTTGACATCTCGACTACATGACCCTTTTATATATAAAAATATCATCAAATTTTCAAAATTTTTCTTCTTCTTACTAATGCTTAATATAACTTTTTACTTAAGTTTTTACTTGATTCTCTTGGTAATTCGATTTTTTATGCTTACTTTGAAAGAAAAATTAGTTTAAAACTATTTTCTCGAAGTATCAATTATAATTGTTAAAAATTTTATTTATTGACAATTATGCATAAATTTTATAAAAATATTTTTATCAATTGAATCATCTTCTTTGAATATAATTCCTAATAAAAGTTTCATAATTTTTTTATTTTTTTTAAATACTTTATTTCGTTTAATAAAAAAATTTGTTATTTCTTTGATAAATTTGATAATAATCAAAAATGTTTATACTATCAGATGATTGTACTTCACATAAGTCTTTATTAAGAACTTTAGAATATCAAAAACTTTCGCAGATTCAATTTTGATTTAAATTCCAGTTTAAAAACAAGAAATCTATAGAGAAAAGTTCTTAATAAAGACTTATGTGAAGTACAATCATCTGATAGTATAAACATTTATGATTATTATCAAATTTATCAAAGAAATAACAAATTTTTTTTATTAAACGAAATAAAGTTTAAAAAAAAAAAAAAAATTATGATACTTTTTTTAGGAATTATATTGAAAGGAGATGATTCAATTGATAAAAATATTTTATATAAAATTTACGCATAATTGTCAATGAATAAAATATTTAACAATTATAATTGATACTTCGAGATAATAGTTTTAAACTAATTTTTCTTTCGAAGTAAGGATAAAAAATCGAATTACCAAGAGAATCAAGTAAAAACTTAAGTAAAAAGTTATATTAAGCATTAGTAAGAAGAAGAAAAATTTTGAAAAATTGATGATATTTTTATATATAAAAGGGTCATGTAGTCGAGATGTCAAGAAGGAAATCGATTCAGACCTTGAGGACAAAATTTTGATATGAAATGGGGTATTTTATGGGGTGGGGTAGTGGGTGGTGAAGGGGTTGGGGTAGGGGGTCTCGGTAGACCGGGAGGTGGGGTAGGGGGTGGGGTAGGTGGTCTCGGTCGGAACAGAGAATAATTAAATATAATATCTAATAGTTACTTAGAAATACCACCTATAATTAAAAAATCAATATTCCCCATTATTGATAAATATACCATAAATTGTAAATGTAAACGGTAAGAATTTGAATAATTATTAGAAGAATAATATTAATAACAATTGAAATTTAGCTAATTAAATTTAAACTTATCAATATGGAACCACAGTGACCTCGTAACTAGTGAGTTGAGAGGTGCTTGATGTCACTGCTCCACTTCGATTTTTTTGAGAATTATCATAAAATCATGCATATTTGTGTGATTATTTTGAGTTATAGTTATAACAGGTTTAGAGTTGCAAAAATAATTTTCAATATTTTTATTCATTATGCCATTTATGATTTGCTTGAAGAATTATTTACATGTACATGCTAGTATTGTTGATGAAATTGGGTGTTCATGAATTAGATTTCACATAATAAATCTAACAGCTACTTTCTCCATTTGCCTTAGTTTTGTAGCTGCTTTACGATTATTAGTCTTAAGCATTCACTATATTATCATTTGTTTGGCTTGACTTATTCGTCTTTAATATCATATTAAAGGTACTTTACAAAAGCCTTATACTCTCTATTCATTTGAGAAGAATTTAAGTGATTCTTATGCCTTCTCTCTAAATTTTACTTTATCTATTTAAAGAGCTCTCTTTGTTTTGTTAATAAAGTTAAAAGCTGTTTTCAGCTTTGGGCATTAGACTAATTGTGTTTGTTAATTCGATTGGTTATAAATCATTTTTTACTAACAAATAATTATTTAATTCCTTAAGTTGTGTTATTTATTATTGTAGATATATTAGGTGCATTATTATATATGAATTTTTTGAAATTATAAATTATGATAAACTTAAATTAAAACTGAATATAATGAGAAATCTATAAATAAAAATGGATCAGAGAGGTTTCAGCGGACACGAGCATCAGTAAGTAATAAAATTTAAATATCCTCAATTTCTCAACTATTTCTCTTTTTTTTTACACAAACATAATGTTAACAGATTTGAAGTTAATGCTTCAACGCAAGAAAAGATGATAAATAAAATTAAATTTTAGGAAATTAGCAGAAAATATAATATAATTAAACCTCAAGTATAGAAGAAAGCATTATAAACAGTTGTAACCCTAATAATTCTAAGCCTGTACAAATATAAATCATTCTAAAATACTAAACATGCTTCGTTCAAATAGAATGAATTTGAAAAATCAAAATAAATAAAATTAATCACAGTGATAATCATGCCATTTTGAATTTTGCAATATAAGAAGTTGTAAAATGCTTTTTATACCTTAGACATTTTTTGCAATTATCTCTAATATTATTTACAATTATCAATTAGCGACTGTTTTTCGTATTTTTGATTTTTAACATTTCCTATTCTTTTGTATTTAGTAATATTGATATCTTTTGATATGATTTGGAAGCAATTTTACATTTTTAAATCCTAGGGTAACATTCTGCAATGATATTGATTAACTCAATTCAAATTAGGTTTTAAAACTTAATTAAGGATATCGTGAAGTTTAAGTTGACTAGTTAATGTTGTCTATTTATAAGCGAGAATATTTCAAGGATAAGGTTTTGCAAAAAATTTCAAAAAGTGGATTTAAGTATTGTCTTAAAATGAATCAAAAACATCAAAACCCCTTCAGTAGTTTGATTGAGTTTTTGATTGTTAAAAGGTAGCAATTAACGCATGCTTTACTAGAGTTTCATTAGGGTTTATGTAGGAGATTAGGGTTTAAATATTAGTAATTTAAGCGAGTATATGTGAAGTTTGGGGTCAGTTTATAACAGTGAGTATATAGATTTACTATTTAGGTTGTGTTATGGTTGTGATGAGTGTAATAAATAACTCAAACTTATACTTAATTATACATTTATAGCAAGGCTGCTCCATAAATCAGCTGCTAATGTTAGGTGTCTATTAGCATTGAATTTGAAAAGATAGTAACTTAATTATAAGCCAAAACGATCTTTGAAATTTAAACAGCATCATATTGATTATCTTGTCAATGATAAGGCTTTGAAATATTGGGCTCATTTTTCTCTCGCCTGGAGAGCTGTGATGTTTCATCCCCAATTTCTTAAGCTTCATATATCGGCTTAATCTATAGCCAACATTTATAAAAAGAATGGAATCTCTTACAAGACAGTCAATCACATTCAGAGAGTGATTGACTTTAGTGTTCCATTTTATAAGACAAATTCAAATTATATATTTGATTAAATGCAAAGAGCTTAAGAGCATGGTATTAAGTTCATCCACGCTGATATAGCTGTATTCTCGTTCAAAACTTTTATATCAAGATCTTGGTACAAGATGTACAGTAATATTGAAGTGTAAGATCAAAAGGTTAAGATTTAAGCTCATGCTATTCTTGGTGGAATCAGTGAAGATAATGGATATTAGACTTATGTTATCCAACCTCGATCAATTAAGAATGAACAATACATAAAGTTCTTGTTGTAACTCAGAGATAAGTATGCTGACGAATAAATTATTCTGTATGTAGATAATTTATAAGTGCATAAAACTAAAGATTCTAGGAAAAAAATATAAAAGGCTCAACATAACATCTGTATTTAATGTTCCATACAGTCCTCAATTTAATGGAATTGAGTTATATTGGAGCCTATTGAAGGGTCACTACAAGAAACTTCAACTATACCACTTAATGCATGACTTAAAGATAGATACAGTAGAATTAATAAAGAGAGCTGCTAAGAGAGTCAGCAACGAAAAAGCTAAGGTGTGTGCAAGAGAAGGGAGATTTTTTATTTATAAATAAAAGTTTTAGATTTAAACGAATGAATAACTTCCCATATTAAACTACCCCTTAAATAGGTTTGCCTTTTCTTATAATTATGCTTTGCTGGGTCCCATGTTTTTCCTCTTAGAACCAGATCCTGCATCAATGTTCACCTCGTCTGGTTTTTAAATATCTTTGAAGAGTCTTTTACTAAGTTCATGCTTAACTTAAGATTTTCTCTCTCTGTTTAGTTTTCTAAGCTCTTTCAATAAGAATATAGCAATGTCAGATTTTTCTATAAAGTTAGAAGTCTAATCTTACTTGAAATGAATGGGTGCTTCTGCAGTTCTAACAGCCACGTATCACTTATTTTAATACCTTGCTTCTCTTTTTCTTCAGGAGAGATGCTATAGCGCTTCTTGTAAGCTTCTTAAATAACTTCATTTAAGTACTCAGGTTCCAAAGTTCCAAGAACACCGAGGAAGAAGTTTCTCTCTGGTAACTTATTAGAGAGTTGGAGCTTAGAAGGAAGGTAGAGAGCAACATCTGGATCACTCATTGCATCGTCACAGAGGTTAGTCACTGATATTTCTGGGTAGTTAGGTATCTCAATCATCCTGATTTCATTAGTATTAAAAGCTTTTTTATCTTTGCAAAGTAAGGCTTTTTAAAATGAGATTTTAGTACCCTCCTGAGTTGGTAAGAACTATCCAACAATGGTAAATAAGTTAGATTAGGGTAAATACTTATCTTCCTAAACCAAGTAACTGTAAAGATCCTCCTTACTTCGAAATTTGCCTATAAATTCTTGAGATTAAATTCTCTTCATTGCGTCATTCATAGACTCCATCTAGCTTCCAGTTTCTAGAAATGTTAATACAATTTAAAGTTATTGATATCCATTCTATGCTTTTTAAAATCTTACTACTAAATAGGGAGGACCTACTGGAGGTCAACCTGTAAAAGATATTCATATAATTATTGAGAAACTTGTTCCAAGTTTCAGAGTTTGATTTCCATTTTTATTAAGCTTTCTCCATTAAAGTGCTCCTAATAATGTATAATTATTTTAGGAGGTCCTCAAAATTAAGTTGGAACTTTATTAGTAGTGAAATTTTAAGGTTAAAACTAATTAAGAGCATGTTAAATTTAAAAAATTTTGATAACTTTACCTCCGAATTATTTACAAACTTGATTTGGAGGACCTCCTAGAGACACAAAACTTCTGTAGGAGCTTTTTAATGTAGTAAAAATGAAAATATTCACATAAAATATATCAACTTACAGTCTTATATGATCCTTTATTTTTCTTGTCTCTCTGCAAATAATTTTTCAAAGCTTCTTAGACTTTATTATTATACTATACCTTGCTTTAGTATTATAATTATTATAATAAGATCTATCAGAAAATTAAAATGAGCGCTAACCTCTTAAGAAGAGCGGCATTACTTGGATCAAGCCTATAAAAATTACCATTTTATCAACCCAAAAAATAGAGACTAGAGATGCTTGTACTCAGTTGGAGCATACTTTTGACATTTTTGAATCGTCTAGGTTTTAGCTTTGAGATATCAATCTTTGGTCAAATTGAAATTACAATAGAGAAAGTGCAAGCATTAGAGGAGGTAAGATAACCCTCCATTGATCATGAAATTTTAAAGTGAAGTATTAATGCAAAGACTGCAATAAAAGTTTTCTCTATAAGTCAACCTATAAGAGACATATTAGAGATATAAATAATGACATCCCTAGATTATATCTCAAGCATCAGAAGAAGGATGAAAAGTATCTGTGAGTTCTATGAGAAGCTCTACTCTCATACAAGAGACCTTAAAGTTCAATTAAAGAAATAGCACAACTTCAGCTTTTTATTTATTAATGAGGAGACAGGTAAAAGATTCCTCTAAAAAAGAAGATCAAGAAACCCAGTAGAATTAGCTAAAATACGAATATTTAGGGGAATAAATTGATTAATCAAGATTACACATGTTTTATTTTAAATATTAAATTAAATATATAAATCTATATACTCTACCGCAGTTTTTTTTATATATAAACCTGATTTGCGGTAGAGTACCCTAATTATATTAATTAAATTAAAATTAAATTCATAAATACAGCATTTCTTTTTACAAAGAATGCATTAAATAAAAAAGTGATATATAATAAGTTAAATAAATTAATTATTTTTAAAATATAAAAAGTAACAATCTTCAAATTTTATTGCCTTATAGAGTAAGAAATTTATTATATAATAATGAAATGCATTCTTTCTAAAAAGAAATGCTGTATTTATGAATTTGATTTTAATTTAATTAATATAATTAGGGTACTCTACCGCAAATCAGGTTTATATATAAAAAAAACTGCGGTAGAGTATATAGATTTATATATTTAATTTAATATTTAAAATAAAACATGTGTAATCTTGATTAATCAATTTATTCCCCTAAATATTCGTATTTTAGCTAAGTCTTTGAGGGTCGAGGTACAAAAGTAAGTCAAAATGAAGAAAGCAGTTAAGAATTTCCTAGTCACTGAGATCAATAAGATTATGTTTAAAATTGAGGCAATAAAGATACCTATCTTAAAATTTATTGGCATAGAATCTTGCCTTGAAAGCTACCTCACTCTTGAGGATAATATAGAGAAATGAGTCATAAATGATGATTAATATGCCTACAAAAATTACCCATTCAATTTCTTCCTTGCTGATGATAAGTTCTAGATGGAATTTTCAAATGAGTATTATACTCTTAAATAGGCAAAGTATAAAGAGTGCAGGCATATAATTTAGCTTTATGCCATTTTGCTTGGAAGAGACCATATAGCTTTCAGGCTTCCCCTGCTTGAAATGACTTAGAGAGAATTCTTATCTGATAATAGGTTCCAAAAATAAATTCGCTAGATAGTACATCAGATGGTAGAAGAAACAGAAGAGCTACACAAACATGGCTATGTTCACAGAGACTTAAAGCCAGAAAATATCATGCTAAATTTTCAACCTCTAATATTTTACATTATCAATTTCAATAGAGCTCAGAGAGTGCGAGCCTCTGCTTTAGGAAATGTATTAGGCACACCAGGATATTTCTCTGAGAGAGAAGATTGGAGAGACGGAGATACTGCATGAGATGTATGGGCACTCGCTACAATAATCATATATAGTGACATGGCTAGAAACGGTTACTTCAGCTTTAAGAGTGAGAGAGATTCAAAGCAAAGGATCAAGCAATTTTTAGATAAATTAAAGATAAGTGGATGCCTGAGAGAGCTTGCTTACTAAGCAATTATCAAGCCAATGAATGAAAATCAAGCTTCAATTGAGATAATCAGACAACACCTTAGAAAGATAAGATTCAGAGAACTCCCACACGATACTAAGCTTATGTTTGTGTGAAATAATTAAAAAAACCCTCCTTCATATACTCGCTTAAAATACTAACATAAACTCTAATAAAACCCTAATAAAGCATGCGTTTATTGCTACCTTTTATCAATCAAAAACTCAATCAAACTACTTAAGGGTTTTGGGGTTTTGAATGCTTTATTTGTTTGTATCACTAATGTTGTATGGAAATTATCAATAAAAACATTGAGTTGAGATTGAGGCTCAATGTCTTAATTTACTTTTATCTATGGCTATATATTTATTAATTTTATTTTGATATGAGTAACATAAGTAATGAAATTAATAATTTATTAGTAGTCATAGTCTACAAACTCTACATATTTATGGCAAGAATTTTCTATTAAAAAGCATTTTATTATAAGCGCCATTACACTATTTTTATATTCCTCTTTCTGTTTATTATAGAAAATGGCTAGGCTTGTAGAAGCTAAGTTACGCTTAAACGTAATTATAACAATTTAAAGTGTCAGGATTTGTTAATAGAAATTATGAAATAACAAAGTAAGACAGTAGTTGGGAAATAAAATATATAATCGGTTGTAAATTTTTGATTTAAAAAAAAAAACTTTATAATTCTAAATGAAATAAAATTGGCTTTATATAGATTTAAAGAAGTTATGCTAATCCACTCTTATTAAAATAACTTCTACTTTAATATAACAAAAAAAAACATTTGTGATCATTAATAATAATTTAATATTTAAGGAATATTTTTGACATTTAACTCAATATTCTTTAATGATCAAAAATATTTATGAGAATTAATATTATAAGTCTTACAAATAATGCTAAATATATTAAATATCATTTAAATAATCTAAAATACACACTATATTATACCTATTTTATAATTTATTTCTTCTTCAATTAAAAAATATAAATTAGATAATATCTAAAAAGGAAATAAAAAGAATGAAATAATATAAGAATAATTTGTTAAAATAACAAATTTATTAAAATACAATGACTAGAATAATTGAATTATTTGCAAATATTTTAATTAAATTAAAAAAATAAAAGGTTTAATTTATCAAAATTATAGAAGTATATATCTACATGTATATTTACACAAATTATTGACTATTTTATATTATTAAATAATTTAAAATTAAAGCAAAAATACTTATCAGCATAATTATTAAACAAAATTTAACTTAAGAGTTACCACTTACTTAATTTGCAATTACAAATAAAAAATTTCACATCTACCAAACTCAAACTTAGTTTTGTCTATATTAATTTGTTAGTTTAATCATTATGATTTATGAAATATTCACCTAGGCTTTAAAAAATATCTATGAATATTTTTAACATCCTAGAAATCAAGTTTTACCAATTAAAAATGAATATTCATATAAAAACTTACCCATCAACAAAAAAAAGACATTTTACTTGTTTTAGATACAAATATTTCCTGCTATATTAGCATTATCTGCATATTCTGTTCTAAGATCATCTTACTATTCATTCATTTAATTTTCAATATTCTTTATAACTGTAAGGTTTCTTCTATCCAATTATTATTTCCCATTATTTCTGTTTACTCAGTCGCTCCATTTCTCATCTCTAGTAAGCTTGATTCTTTTAATTTTTTTTGAAATATTATGATAAGCTATTTCATTTTAAAATTTTGGCAAAATAATTCAGTCATATTATCGTAATATCTATTCTTTGATATAATGATATCCATCTACTTAAGAGACCTTTTCTAGATTATCTATCAGATTCTACTGGCTCGTAAGCTATTTGAAATAAATTAATTCTTTAAATCGTTTTTCCATTTTTATAGTTTGCGTTTATTTTGTGTATATTTTGTAGCAACTACTTATTCTTCTGCTATCTTTAAAGGGTTATCTGAATGTTCTAATGAAATCAACTATTTTTTACAGTAAAAAGAACTATACCGTATCATTAGTGAAATTAAGAGATTTGAAAGTTAAAATAAAACATAAGAAGATAGTTGTTTAGAATTAGTGATAAGATTCTTGTATTGTCTGCTGTAATATATTTAATCTTGGTAATGCCACTAAATCTGCATTATTGGCTACTTTTCTATTTTAGCATTTATGATTTATAATAAAAAAATTATATTAATTTTATTATTTAATCTACAACTTAAACTAATCATTAATATGCAAAACATTCATCTCACTACTGCCCTGAGTTGGTTACCAAAAGAAGAAAAGCCTGGTCTGACATTGTTGGGTCTTGCGAAGACCTCCAAGTTGAGGCTTTCCGGAGCCATTGATTAGATAAAGTCGTAAAAGTACTCTGGCTTCTCTGAATGATTTCCAGTCTTTGCTAATAGCACGTTATCTGAAACATGGTACCTCATAATATCTGAAACATCCCAATTTTCCCTATCAAGAAACTTTTATTGTTGTGAGCTGTATACATTCCCGAGCCATTGTGAAGCTTTAAATTAGCTGTAAGCTTTATCCACTCTCCCTTTTCTACCTCGTCATACCTATGCACTCTTAAGAACTCTCTTGTAAGATCTTTCTATTAATTGACAAACCAGAGTATAATGATCCCACGCTTCTTTACTATTTCTACTGGTAGTGCTAGTATTTCTTCATCACTCAGAGGAGGGCAGGGTATTGTTTGCTTAATTGTATAAGCGGGGTTTATCAAGACTACTTTGTACAGATCTTTGTATCTCTTAAAATAATCGGCTGCTATTTCCTCCAACATCTTATGATTTCTGACGTCGCCATCAAATACTACTGGATCTGTGTTTATCTTCCATTCTAGATTTTTGTTTTTTCTTTGAAGAGGCAGTAATTCATAACCTTTAAAAACATTTACTGAAGCGATGCATGGTCCATGAGGAAAGCCTTGTTTATTATCTTCCTATTTCTTTTTCTAAATAACTTTGATCTTATGGTATTATGAAAGGCAGGGAAGTTTGTGTTTAATGCAGTCGTTGCTCCTTGAAGAATATTTTGTCACATCCATTACATGTCCTTTTCTATAGATTTTCGCTCTCTCTTGTAGTCCTAGATTCATGCTTATTGTAATTTGAGATGTGAGTATTAAGGCCCCTGAGCTATTATGCTGTAATCCACTGAATAGGCTTTTGAACTCCTACACTAAGTATATAATTGGAAGTTTGCTTTTTCTTTCCATCGTTGATTTATTATATTATTTTTGGGAAGTAATCTTTTTATGAACTTATTTATGCCATCGTATTTTCAGAGGTTTGAATATTTATCCGCAAAAAATAAGGAGACCTTTTTTTCCGCAAAATTTTAGGAACAAACTTGGGTAGGGGTTATGGGGTTTGATTTTTGTTTGGTTAAGATGTGTATCCATTGTTTGAAATAATATTCTACAAATACAATTGATAAATTAATATTTTTTTTATACTAATAATTATTTATAATAGGAATTAAAATTATAATCAATTAAGCTAAATTGAATAATTTGTATCATAAGGTTATAGATGGAAGTTCCATTTTTCTTTTTTTATTGTATACTCGTCGAAATTATATAAATTTTTAAAATAAAATAAATGAATAATTAAAATCACCAAAAATGGGCTAATGTTCAGCTATTATTGAAATTTTTTAAAGAAAATCAATTGAGTTCTCTGTCTTCAACAGTGTGCATGGTGTCAAATTAAATTATTTAAAAATATATAAGTAAAACTTATTATAATATTTTTGAGACGCTTTGGGCTGCAATAAGTCTAAAAATTTCTGATAAATTCATAATTTTTTCACAATTTTAAGAAAAATTATTTTACTTACATTTATCCTATGTTGTTCATAACTTGTTACAATTGACTAAAATATTATAGACATAATTTTAATGTCTCTCAAATCTTCTAAAATGTTAAGTTATATTAATAGAAACAATATGAACGAAGCTAATAAGTTATAAATTTTTATTACACTTTTTGATACTCCATGGACTGCCATTGTTTCCATTTATACTATAAATTAATTAGTAATGAAATAAAATAAATAATATAACAATTATAAGAAGTTCTCCTATTGTTTTATTAAAGATAATTTAACACTTTTAAAAAAACAAATTATGGTCAGTACCTTTATCATAGGGTTAAACTGAATTAATAGGGAGATATAGGATTCTCCTCATGAATCATAAATTTAAATTAGTTTCAATTTATTATCTTAATTAATTGTTTTATATAGTATCTAAGGAAAACATGCCAGTTCAAGGACATGACGCTAGAGAATTTGAGAGCAGATTTTAATAAAAAAATTATTGGATAAAATTCTCAAAGTTTAGCAGTAAGATATTTTTTTACCAATTATAGAGGTTTTTTCATGCCAGAAGACGAACATATCACCATGAGATTATAAAAGACTTCCTTGCGGGCCGTAAAGACTTCCTTAAGATTAGTGATGTTTTACTTATCAACGTTCCATACTATGAGGAGCTTTCTGTCAAAAACATATTTGATCTGGTTAAAGATTATCCAGGAATAATGAAATTCCTGAATTTCTACTCACACTATTAAGTACTCCGTGAGAGCAAGTACTTCTATGGGTTGCTAGCTACACTATGGCCAAACTATGTATAAACGCTCGTAAAGTATGCTAACAATTCAAGGAAAAAGAGTGAAAAGTTTAGAGGAAGAGAAAAAAAAGATTTATATTAGAGAGGATGTATTCAACCTCCTATAGTCGGACCAATACTTCTCGAGTAAAATATAATTAATAATAACTTAAGTATAAGGTCATAAGACAAAGCCTTGTTTAACCTCTAAGATAAATCAAAACCCGGTAGCATAAATAAAAGCGAAGCTACCATGAAATATCAGACCAATTTCATGAATTCAAGCTAAAGGTCTAAAGCAATGCCCTCTATAGCTCACACTCTCATCAGTAGAATATGAACTTAGACTCAAGCAGCAAGCGGAAGCCAGAGGGCATGAATGATTATGACCAAAGCAATAGAAATTGAATTCAGTGTGAGCAATTTTAGAATTAGCTTAAATAGTTTTTCATTTTATTAATGGCCCTTTGAATAATATTCCGAACCATATTTATGGTTTTATTTGTTTCTATTGATTCTGTTATTATTGCTTTCGCTTAAGTTAAAGTCATGCGCTAAAAGCTTCCCCTTGTAGAACTTTTTAATCAGCGAGAACACCTCCTCGATAAAGTGAAATTCTGATGAATATAGCGCGTTAAATTTACAAACCCACTTCAATTCCTTGATTTCTTTAAAAACAATCCTACTATGGTGGGACCTAAGGTTGTCAGAATACAACTATACCACTTGTCTTGTTGAACGCCCTCGGATACTCGATCATTGCCTTAGAATCTATCTGTCTTATCGATTATAATTAAACTTTATACCCTTCTAATCCACGATACATGCTTATGGCAACTGCCGGGGCTATGGTGCTTAGCTTTTAACCTTTCTTGCTTAATACCTAATTCTAACCAGGCTTAGCTCACGATCTCTGTCTGACTTAGTATGGCTTGAAGATAATCTCGTCAATATAAACAACTTTTCTCCCATTCTATATGTACTCAAATAGTTTTTAAAACCTCTTAATCTTTGTTTATTTAATTAATCTAAGTTTTGCTGGAGACATTTTATAGGTGGTCCTCATGACTTTGTACTTTATTTTAAATCTTTTGTACAAGTACTGGATATATGACTGAGTCAGTCTGGCTTCAGGGTACTATATATATAATATTTTACACCTAGTTTATAATGAGTATACTTTCCAAGATTGAAGCGTCTAATCACTTGTGAGGAATTGTATTTGCTTTTAAGAGATGCCTCTCTTAGCTTTCTATTTCTAAATACCTCTTATAGGTGTGATCTTCCTCTCGTATTTAAATGCATCCTTTAAAAACCTTACAGAAACGGTAAGAACCTTAGCTATAGCCTTCTAGGTGAATAATGGCTTGAATTATGTATCACTATGAAATTGGCCATTACGAATTATGCGAAAATATTCTTAGAGTTTTAGAAATGAAACAGAATTGAACTTTCTTTAGGCATATTTATAATAAAACTTAAAATTATTAATTAAATTTATTATAGAAAAAATTTTATAAATCATGATTCATGTGGGTTTTACTTAATATTTCCATTTCAGAATTCTTTAAGGTAACAATCACTGTCACTTACTACAAAACCTCAGATCACCAAGGATTATATATCTAATAAACGCCTCATTTTATTTTCTCTTGTAGGTACCTAGTCAATTTCATTCCTTGTGCTATATTTGTGTATAATCTTGTATATTAAGGCTCAATAGTTTTTTGTCAAGCGAATCTATGTCTACACATCTTTTCTTCTTATATAATGATATACAAGTTTGTTCCATAGATCAAATGTTACCAAGTCTGATTCTTATTTTACAAGTCAAAACACTACATTTTTAGTTTGATTTGCCATGTTGGAAAAGTATAAACAAACCATACTCAGTATAGTAATCTGTGCCTATGTAAAAAGGAAGGTGAAAAATTATTAGCCCATAATTACTCTACTTTTAGTTACTCTGAATGAGCTATTCCTTGCCTTGAAAATTTTATTTCTCTTTTTAAGTTAGCTAATCATGTATTTAATGAAATTATTAATAATATCAAAATATAATACTAAATATTTGTAATTTTATGATAGTTTCTGCTTTTTACGGTATTTTTTTGAAGTTTAATGATTTATGAGTCTGAAAAGCCTCAAAGGTCTAACAAATATGGTAACTATCGAACTCTCATCAGAAGTTTCCTTTGTTTCTCATGGAAATACATTTTCACCCTAGCTGTCTTGTTTCATGCACATTATTATTTCAACAAATTCAATAATGCATAATATATCTAAGATCAAGCTGAGAGTTGCTATAAGATCCAATTTGAAAAAAAAGCTGTAATTAAATCATTGATTATCAATATTTCAAAAAAAAGCAAAATAAATAACTTAAACTCCTTAAAATAATGTTTACTATTTTTAGGAACCATTACGAGAGATCGTCTCCAAACAATGCAAAAATACTTGAGAGATATATTAACAATATGATATATTTTCCTTCTTTATATTTTTCTCACTACAGTTGTGGTAGGGGTATCATCCACCTACCCGCCCTTATTTATTAATTTATTTCTACAAAATCGAGAACCTATCATGTTAAATTTCCCCCTAATTATTTTGACTTTGATTTTTCATAATTTCTTCATTTATAGTTTATTAATTTCGAATGAATCTCATATTTATTAAACTTTTAAACTTTAATCATATTATGTTTCAGTTATATACTAAGTATCTCCCAAAATATAATGAGTTTAATTATTTAATTTAATTATTTAAATAACATAAAATCTACAAAATGATAACTAAAATAAAATGTAAAAACAACTAAGATTAATTTATCACTTAAATTAATGGAGACTCTAAAATACTATATCAAAAAATAGAATAGTTTTTAAGCTTATTACAATAAGGATAGCAATATACAGTAAAAAAGAACATAGATTTAAAACCTTCACTTATATATAGTTGAAGTTTGATAATTATGTTTACAATTTAATGTATGATGTATAAATCATGGCATGATGTATTAATCATGTGTTTTATTATCCAATTTAGCAAATCAATTTTTTCCCAAATATATTTATATATTAAACATTATAGCAACTATAGAGCAAAAGTGTGTGTATTCAATGGATAATAGAAGCCATTAAATTTGCACAGCGACTGCCAGCACAGATATTACTTGTAGGCACTAGTTTATTAATTTATAATAGAATAATTATACTTTAGACTAAATATATTATCATTTTTCCTGTCATTAAGTTATAAGTTTAAAATATAAATATATAGTTTCAATATAATTTTATCAAGTAAAAACAAGAATTCATATAATTTTCTCGTCATTAATAAATTTCTTGATTTTTGCTTACGCATATTGGACATCAATTCTATTATAAAGTAAAGATACAGACACAAATAAAACTTAACTAAATTTAACAGACGATATTTTTCCAGTGACATTAGACTGTTCTAAAAACGAAATAAAAATATTAGCAAATTTCAATGTTGAATAGTTTGATTTAATAAAAGTATTTCAATTAGATGGTTTAGTATAAGTTAAGAAGAATAATTTATAATTGATTCAAAAGTAATAGGAAACATAAAATAAGAAAATGATATACTTATCGGAAGAACTATATCAATCGTTCTATTATTAATAATTATATAATTTCCTATTTCATAATTGTCTTTTAAGTAATTTTAGTACTATCTATTCATGCAATGGGCCAGAGTATACTACTCTTTTGTCACTTTGAACTCTAAGAACTGCTAATTTAAGTTACATTTGTGTTTAATAATTGCAAATTTATTTAAGTTAATATTCACTCTCAAGCAAGATATAAATCTTTACTTTTCATTCAACTTTGTTACTTCAGAGAATAGACACATATATTATTAGTATTTTACTTTAAATTTCAAGAGTCACTTCCATATTAGATCTCTATGTATTTAAATAATTTAATCTTATTATAATTAACATATAATTAAGCTTAAGTACACTAATGGACAATTACAGATATGGCAATAACTCAAATAAATAACTATAATTTGAAAGATTTGCAGATGGCTACCAAAGAATTTACTTGTGGATTAATCTTATAGGGTACATACTTGCAATAACCACTCTGAAAGTGTTGAAATATATTATAGAAATAGCTTCTTACTTATTCGAATTGTGCACAAAAGCACCAGTGCTGGTATTATGAAATCTTAAAATAGTAATATATATCTATATCTTTATAAATTCAAATGCTTGTATGATTTGAAATAGCAATTAAATGGATTGAATATACATACACATAATTAACTGAATTTCTATATATTTTATTATTGTGATTAACTTAAAAATTTCACATGAGGTGAGACTCATAATAATTTACAATAAGTCCTAATTTATATATTGGATCTAGTATGATGATAACTTTTCATTTATGAATTTTGTTATTTTTAAATATTATAAGCTCAACTAATACCTACTTAGATTTCAATTAATATCTCATTTTAAAAACATATTAAGTTTTCCTCAAAATGTAACTTTCTTTGAATATTAGGAAATACCATGATACTGAAATATATTGGGAAATAAAGGTGCATTCTCAGTCTTATCTCATATAAGAGTATTTAAGTGATTATTAATAAATATAAAATTAGAATAATTGGTTATTGACAGTTATTTTATTACTTAAAACTATACATGTCCTTTAACAGACACTCTATTCCAACTTTCATTTTAAGCCGCTCATTCTTAAACTGGACAACATTTTGATACAGTTTTTGTATGATGGTTTGTGTTAAAGTTTCAATCCTATAATAGTTACCTTAATGGGTATAAATCGATAATAATGGTTCTGATCATGGATCATCTACAACAAATAATCATTAAACACAATTTATATCTCCGACTAAAATATAAATTCAGTATTTCATAACATCTTCTGAAAGCAATCGCTCGTCAAGAGGAACAATAGCTGGCATAGTTATTGGTATTCTTGCCTTTGTCATTATTCTAGCGATTGTTGGCAACTGCAATTAATAAAACAAAGTGAGAAGAATAGAGTCCAAGGAAAGTCATTAAGAAGGTCCAGCAAAAACTGAAAGACAAGTTTTTGACAAAGCAGCGGCTGTCAATAGCAATATAGGCGACAAAAATATAGCTTAAAAAGATAATATATATGGAGAGAATTGAAGAACAGAAAAACTTATTTGGAAGAAAATGAAGAAAGAACTGCAAGATAAGATTATAGTTGATAAATAGCTTTAGCAGATAAAGGGCGAGTTTGTTAGAGAGGAAAGCAGGAATTTAAATATGATACAGTTGCTACTAGGAAAAATAATAAACTAAAGTTAATTGCAAACCTGAGGGACCAGGAGATATTGAGAGTTTGATATATAGCCATCGCAAGTTCAAATCTCTAATTGATGCTTCTAATAAGATGCTTAAATTTAATTCATGTGTACCTACTAGAATAAGATCAAAATGAAAAGTAATAATTACAATTATTTTGATGTTAAATTCAGTAACTATAGTCAGGTTATTTCGATGAGGCTAATGATGAAAGAGAAATTAGCCAAAAGTAAAATCAATTATTTCATGTAAAAAATATCTAGAGCAAACAACAGTAACCTCAATAGCAGGTAGCTCAAATATATCTCTCCCTAAATGCAGTAAAATCTATACTCTTAGCTTGATAGAATGATCTGTAATCTGACAATAATCCCAATCGTAAGAAGTTAGAAGCTATTGTTGTTTAAATTGTACAGATCAGTGAAGACCTTCTGTGGATTAACTGTATCCAACTTGAATTCACCCAGCAGACTTAAACAGCAGCAAATTCATCGCAAATACAAAATGAGGTAAAACTAAATTAAAATATATTTAAGAATCTTAATGTAAGTTGACACATAAATCTGAGCTAAAAGATTCATATTGAAAGCACTTAGAACACGGTTTTAATAGCAGTGATGTCAGTAGAGGAAAACAGAAACAGAAGAAATACGTTTCTTAAGAACAGAAGAAAATTGAAGCTATAAAATAATGTATTTATTGGAATAGTAAATAAGGGTAATTGCATTAAAAGGAGGCAATAAAAGATTAAAGTAATGAGATTATTGAAAATTATGAAGACTCCTTCATTAATAGCGATGATGAAAATTAATTATAATTTTTCAACTTAAAAAATTGAAAATGTAATAATAGGACATATTTAATATTTTTTCATAGTATTTTTTTTAAGTTTAATAATTTAAGAAAGTATTTAAAATTAAAAGATTTGAAATTAAATATAAATTTAAAGCTAAATTAACTAATATGGATAATATAGCACATCAGCCACAACAATCTCACAATAACTCGTATTATTAATATTGTAGGAATAAATTCGATTTTGGGAAATTAATTTAATTAAATTAAATAAGTAATTAATTAAATTATTGGCAGTTAAAGTTATTTAATTTAAACGATCTTGGGCTCATTCGATAGAGAATTAAATACTAGCTGGACTTTACTATTGACAGTACTATTTTATCTTACTCCCATGATGCGATAAAATAGTACTGTCAATAGTAAAGTCCAGCTAGTATTTAATTCTCTATCGAATGAGCCCAAGATCGTTTAAATTAAATAACTTTAACTGCCAATAATTTAATTAATTACTTATTTAATTTAATTAAATTAATTTCCCAAAATCGAATTTATTCCTACAATATTAATAAATATTTTTAATTTAATTTTTCTTAGAATTGGTAATTGAAATTTAATTTGAAAATGGTAAACATCAGAGGAGCAACATCTAATAACTCCTCAGTACCTACAAACATATTCAGATTGAGTTCCTTTTCCTTTCCAAAACTGATTTCATTAAAACTATTAATTTATTACTACTTCATAAGCCAACCAATCTTAAGACTTAAATTAATAAAGAAGGCAGGACATAAATTGCAGTAGAAAAGAGAATTAAGAGCAGGTTAGTGTTAGAAAGAAGAGCAAATGAATTCTAATTAAATACGCTCAATTCAGTAAAAGTACAGTAACCTGTACACAATCAGTAAATAATAGCATATTTTCATTAAACTAATGAAATGTGTTTTACAGTCTTCAACTTCCCTAACATGCACGATTGCATCAGTAATAAACAATAATTTAAAATCATAAACAAACAGAAAAATAACAGTAGTCTTCGTAATCTAGTCAATAACTTAATTACCAAGTTAATATTAATCTGTAATCATTTAATTATAAACAAAGCCTGTTAAGTTATAAATTTAAAAATATTTAAATCAGCATTCTATTCAATATTTTTAGTCTTAATAAATTGAATTATTTAAACGAAAATGAAAGTAACTACTTAGGTTTTTTAAGCAATATGTTATATAATTATAGACTGCTTTAAAATTAAAATTCGTACACAAATCAAGCACCTGAGTCAGTTTAATTGTAAATTAATTGTTCAATAAGCGCAGAACATCACTGTCTTTTATTAATAAATAGAGCAATAGAACTTCATTTTCATATACAATAATCAGCAGCAGTAATAATAACAACATTTAAATAAACTTCTTCACAATAATGAGATATTTCATCAGAGCTTAATGATGTTTTTTAGGTGATATAACCAGGAAGCATTGCATAATCTAAACATAAATAAATAAATTGTATATTACTATACAAACAACAGTCTCTAATTATTAATTTGGTGATAGAGTAAGCAAAAATGATGACTACTACAGACAATATTTGCAATCAAATTTTCTTATGATTGATCCCACATATCAGTTTAATAGTAAAATGTGCCTACTTACAATTAAATAAGCATATGGTATGATAATTAAAAAATTCCTAGAAATTTAATTATTAAACTTTTTTAGAATGCATCTAATTTAATTAAACAATTATCATTTTACATTTTTAAAGAATTAATATTTAGAAAATTGCTTTGTTTAAAGGGTATTGAATGACGTTCAATCAAGTAAATCTGCGCTGAATAAGCAAATAAACCCTTAAAACAAATTAATAATATGACTAATTAAAAATGTAAATTTATTTAGAATACGCTAAAATGTACATTCAGCAGGAATTGAAAAAGAAGTATGTGATTAATAAGCTATTTAATGTTCATAATTTTGTTATTTCATATTCAGTAAGTTTGTTCAAACAATAAGAGCCATCAATAATTTAATTTATTTTGCTAAATCTTAAGAGTTTTTAAAGCGAGAGAATGTAAGGAGTTATATTGAATAGCATTCATAAAGGAAAATAGGGCATTCATGAGTAATCATCATCTTTTATTTATTATTGTTAAATAGTTCTACAACTTAATAAGTAAGTGTAAATCACCTAGCTAAGCACAGATTCTTTATATAACAATTCAACTCAGAAAAATGTTATAAATTATTTTTAATTAATTTTTTAATATAAACTTAGACAACAGTAATAACTAGGGAATATTACCGTCAAGTGTGAAACAAATAGTTAAGATATTTCAGACCAATCATTAAAAAGACACATCAAGAAATGAACCAGAAAACTTTTGCAAATAGAGGCAACAAGCAAGCTAATTAGCAGCATCATTTCAATTACAAGTCTGAAGATTATTAAATGCATAAAATGACAGGTATGATACTTCAATCATCTACTTATAAACAAACATCAAATTATGACAAGAATTTTCAATAAATTAAATTTAACCAGGCTTTTAATATTTATGTTTATAATATATAAGAATTTTAGCTAAACCTCTCTGAATACATAAAAAACAAAGTGCATAGAGATTTGAAGCAAAGGCCTTAAGCAGCGGTATCAAAAACTAAGTAACCGATAACAGAAGCAGACGATAAATTCAATGAAGAATGCATTTTCAAGCCAAAAATTAATGCTTACTAGATGAAGACAAGCAGAAAGTTCGATAAAGAATTGAGATGGAAGACGCTATAAAAATAAAATTGTAAGAGATAAATTGATACTTTTTAATTCTTACATTTAATTGAAAACTATGTAAAATTATATCTTATTATTATTTAATCATCTTATTATTATTTAAGCAAAGAGAAATATTCAAAGCGAAAATAGAGTATGAAGCAGTTTATAATTTGTCTCTACCTCTGAGATAAATGCGCGTAAAAGATAAGATAGAAATAAGCGTGAACAAAAGAAAGAGAGAGGAGATGAGTAACAGTCAATGAAGGACTTCAGTTTCAAACCATAGTTCATGCCTACTCCTAGTTTCAATTGTGAATATCAATAAGTTTATCTATTAGCTTTTACATTGATGTGCATATAATTGTTTTATTGATGATTTCTCATGTTTCTTAATTTATTTATAAATATAAATTATAGCTACCAATTTATTAAACAGATAATCGCTTTTTTAAGGAGAATAATTAAAAATCATATAAATATAGAATAAAAAGTGCTTAAGACAAAAAATATTTCATTTTCATTTTTAAGCCAAAATAAAATCCGCAGAAAATACAGTTGTTAAAAGATTTTTAGCTTTAAAATGAAGAATTCTATTGTGTAAATTTAAAACTAAACTATATAAGTGAGAGAACGGAGTTAGTCAGTTTACTAAAGGATTTATCAAGTTACAGCAAATATAATGGATAAGTAAATTAATCACACATAATGATACCATGATCTGTTAAATAGAGATTGCTTTTTCCAACCTCACATTTTTTAAGATATCGATCTATGCCTCCTATAAATAAGATCAATTTAAACTGAATTTGAATGATTTCAATAATAAGCAGCAAAAATTCTTGACAGACAAAAGAAAAATGATAGGATAGCCAATAGAAATATTCCTTAGAAATTTAATGCTCGCTTAAATCAAAAATAAATATCACTTCAGACATAATAGTTAAGTCTGATCCTAAAAGAGAAGCAGAGACAGAATATTATTGGTACTACTTACTCACAAGATAATTGTGAAAGAATGACTGAGAAGGAGGTTTATTAAAAATATACCTTCAATGCAAAAATAAGCAGAGGATAATAACTTTGGTGATGTGATCTTATTTTAATGAATTGGCTTATAACAGAAGAGAAATATGTTTGAAAAATATCATGAAACCTAAGTAATAAATCACTAAATTTTAAGAGATGAGACCTCTATAAAAAAAGAAATATGAGAAGTTTAATTTACTTATAAGTTCAATTTTTGTGAAAGTCTTGAGCAATATTACACGAATTAAAAGCAAAAGTCAAATAAAAGCAAGAGAAATTTCTAAAATGAGAAAAATGCTTGAATATGAGTTACTCAATATTGTACTTTGAAGAATAGTATGTTAGATAAAGTTCCACCAACATAAATATAATAACTTGCAGTATTAAAAGTCAAGAGATTTTTAGAGTATTAAAAGTGCTTTAAAAGAAAAAAGAAGAAGATAATTAGTTAAGAATAGTTGAAATATTTTGCTTAAACCATTTATTCGCAAGTAAATTCAAAAGTGCTAGACATAACTAACCTTATTATAACTTAAGCTACTTTAGTAAATGTTAAAAATTTGAATGAAACTTAAAACAGAGCATATTCAGATCCAAGACTTTTAAAACTCTCTTAAGCTAAAAAATCAATAATCGAATCTTAATAGAGCTGTTTGAAAAAGATTATCAGAGCGCATCTTTCAACTTCGTAAGCATAAAGGAAGAATAGTAAACTTATTAAAGAGATATTTGAAGAAGTCTATAAAAATGACGACAATGTCGAATATATTGCATTCGCTTAAAATCTATAATACAATAAATAAATTAAATTTACCATAAATTCTAATAAAATTGTCATATGGATCTTCTTCGTTAAATAAAACTATAAACTTTTGAATAAATTAGAGTTAAGCCAATTGCCTTTACCACTAAAATCTTAAATCCAAATAAATTGATAAGGATGGCTTTAGAGTGGAATCACTTTTAAAGTGAAAAATTTGTGAGAGAAGTCTGTCCTTTTGATGAATGCAAATATAGCTATAATATTCAATCAATATATTTTTAATTATATTTAATAAAAAATCTAAATATAATATTACTCTTTAATTTGCTAATTTTATTATTTTTTTTATTTCTTACTGAAATTACTACACCAATTCATTTAACTTTAATTTGGTATTTAAAAATGGCTGGACTCCTTTGCACTATTGGGTGTTCAATAAAAACTTAACCGCAGTTGAGCTACTTTTATTAGATTAAGACAAAGATAATATTTATATATTTTTTGCAAAAGTCACAAAGGCAGATAAATGCAGAAAATATGTTTATTTAACTCCTCCATTTACAAAATGACGGTCAAGTGATATCGATAGATAACTCAGATAAAAAGTAAGCAAACTAGAAATAATGTTAGGAAATTAGCCAAAAAATAGATCGACATCTTCCAGAATTTAAACCTAAAAATTCTGCACAATATTATAAATAGTATTTAATTGAGGAAGTAGGGATTTGGGGATAAACTATCGAAGGTCAGCAGCATCAACAATTTATTTTCTAATGGTGTTAATATGATAATCAATTAAAACACTAATTAAAGCACAGAAAGCCTGAGTAAACTGGAAGAGTGCCCATATAGACCTAATAGTGCTAATAGAAATTTCAGTCAGCTTAAAAGAGCGAATTCTAATGGTATGCCAATTATAATTTTAGTGAATAGCTAATTTAAAATAACACAGATATTAAAAATTTTCGTATATGGGCAAATAAGAGTTGATTTTTATAATCTTAAATTTTGGGGAGGAGGAAAGTAATAAAAATGTTGAATAATTAATTGATGATAAAATCTAGCAAAATAAGATGAACTTTTGTAGGGTGACTAAAATCTAATTAAGATATGGGGTAAATAAACATAGCTCTCAAAGAAATGGCATTATATTAAAATATCAATTAAAAGAGATATAAAAAATAACAATATATTAAATATTTTAGTGATCCGTTATAGAAATTATAGAAATTTTAAATTGACTAATTTCTAAACTACCATAGTTTTTTTGAAATAATAAAAGGTGCTCAATTTAAATAATTTAATATTCTTCAATTTCAATTAAATAATATGTTAAAATATAATCAATAAAAATTTATACACAGTTTATCTAATTTGAAATATATAAAAATAAAAATTATTCTGAAATAATAATAAAGATATGTATCATGAATAAGTTATTATATAAAATAAATTCTGATAATAATTGTCAAACAAAATAGTGAAAAATCATTAAAAATAGCATTGTTATTCTCAAAATGATATAACCCAAATACGAGAAAAAAATCTTCTTAAAAATCTCAAAAGTTTTATGCTAGCTATTACTGAAATAATTAACTTTGAATAATGAAAATCATTTCCGCTCTATATAAATTTATAGAAGGAATTAGTAATAATGACATGTAGAGTCATGCTAGAATTCTACAATAGCTTTTCTCTGACATACTCAATCAAACAGTAAATAATATATAAATATAAATATTGATATTAAATTATTTTGACATATTTATTAGAATTTATTCAGCTAGCAGCAGGATGAAGACAAGGAAGAAATACGAGCTGCTTGATCGTACAAACATAAAGCAGCAAATGATGGGGAATCAATATGAAGAATAGCAGAAAGTGCACATAGATATATGAGCCACCTAGTTAATTTTGAAACTGATTATTCACTAGATTATATTGTCATTAACAAAACGGATCAGTTGATAATTAAGCCTCATATTAATCTATAATACAATTTTAATTTATTTTATAGTAATTCTGAGAATCGGATAAGTCAAGCTTGATATTAGTATTTAATCTAGATAATTAAAGTATGCAAATTAAGTCAAACATATATTCTTGGTGCAATTAACATCCTAAAAATAGAAATTAAAATTTACAAGTAAATTGTTTGCAATTATCTCAAAGAATAAAAGTTTCTTTTTTTATTTATATATCTCAATTAATTTAAGTTGATTTAAGTTACAATGATATAATAGCAACAAATGTAATATTTATTTATTGAATGTCGATAGCTTTAGAAAATACAAATATTCATAAATAAATAAAAAAACGATATTGCTACAGTTTAGCAAGACTAAAAAGAAGAGAGTGTTGAATTTTGCGAAGCCTTTGACAAAGAAACAGAAGCTGGAACTGTTGGCTTGATAGTTGATAAAATCAGTAAATTTGAAAATAACAACGCTCAATATATAGAATCCAAAACTATTAAAAGGGAAGATTCGATTAAATATATAATTGACATGAACAAGCAAAGGTTACAGCAGTATTATTCAGTTTTATGAATGGCAGTTAGAAATTTGAAACAATAATATTCAAAGTAAGTCCTAGATCAAGTTAAAACATCACTAGATACGTAAAAATGTATGCATAAGAAAATCTTTTCATTTATCTTAATAACAAGCAGTGAGAGAATATCAACGTCAGATTGAAGTTTATGATTATGATCAGTGGCAGACAGGCATCAGCAGCAAACTTAGTCAATCAATAAAATGATGGAACTATTTTTGGAACAGTAGATACTCACTATGGACACTTTGATTAAAGCAGTCTTTTACTTGAAGAAACAAATATTAAATTTGAGGATGACTTAAAGATTTAAGATTAAAGCGAATATTTTTTTTTTCAAAAAAAAATCATTTCATAAAAAAAATTGAGTATTCAAAGAGTAAAGTAATATTTTCAATTAAAAATTTTATTAAATATTATTTCATTTATTTATGAGGATATTGCTTTTAATATTTAATTTTATCATTTCGAATGAATATCTAAAATAGTAAAAATGACTTCATGCAAGAGTATAATGGACCAGAGCAAGTAATTTTAACTAGAATAAATTGTTAAGCTAATATTATTGAACAATTTGACAATAGTAATAAAGTTAGTAAACTTTTTGCAGTAATTGCCCTACCTTTATCCTCAACTCCTAAACAATAAATAAAAAGCAAAGACCCTAAAATACAAAACTCTCTTCTTTTACATATACCAGATGGTAAAGATTTAGACAATAAAATGCTGAAATCTCTTTATGACAATCAAGAGGAGAGGTGTTCTTATCAAATTAGATATATGGCTAATTTTATGCCAATCCCTATAAGAGAGAATATATTCTTCAATTGATTAATAAACTATAGAGTCAAATCGTTGAAACTTTAAATCTTTAGGATAAACATTTAACCGGAAAAATATAAAATTTTCTGTAATTTATAGAAATCTTACCAACAATTAACTACTAGATATATAAATAATTTATACAACTTTAAAAAAATTCATGAAATATAAGAATAAAGAATACAAACACTTTAGAAATTTTAATTTATTATGATACTGCTTCATTCAAAATTAGTTATGTTGTACAATAACAATAACATACACTTAGAGCGGGAGAACGTTGCCTAAAAAACATAAATAACTTTTAAATCAAAGATCAATAAATTTAAAGAGCTTTATTCACGAGCAGAAAACCATATTTAAATTAGAGTCTAGAAGGAATGAAATTGACTTGCCTTCTAATGTCACAATAAATAGTGAACAATATTGATTTACAAGCAATAGATTAATAAATTTATAATAATAAATTCAAGAATCATTGTAATTATGTTTACAAATATTACTTATCATAATAAGATATCAGCAGTTACTAACTGATGATTTAAATATGAGCAGTCCACAAGTTATAAAGTGAGCTTTTATACCAAAGAGAAATAGTGGATAGTAATGTTAAAAGTAAAAAATATATAAAATTTAATCTATTTTTTAATAATTAATCATACAATTTAGTGTTAGTAATGTTTGCTTATATTTCTCTAATAATATTATTCGTAGAAAAAACAAAATATTAATTTTTTTCATTTTACTGATAAAGACTGAAGTAGTCCGAAAAAGTTGCAAGGCCCCAAAGATGAAGCAGATATAGGGACAAAAATCACCAAAGCTAATAGGTTTCAAACACAAGTCGATAAATATAAGGTAAAGAAAGACAAGGAATAATCATATATTCAGAATAGCTATGTATTTGATAATAATGCCTGCATGCACCTACTAGACTCATAAGATAGACAGCTCCAAACAACCCCTTTCCAATAGATTATTTGTAATAGAAACTATAATGCTTAATTTTAAGCAAAGAATAATGTCTTGCAGGAAATAGTGGTGGAAAATATGAATGAAAGAATAACTGGGGATCAGTTTCTTGAAATTAATAGATACTGGTTACCTTTCCTTGCTATCGTCACATACTTGATACCAGAACAGAGAGAGAAGTAAAATGATCAATATTATTTTGCATGATAATTTTATTGATTAATTTGTAATTTAAGTAACGTTCATTTTAAATAAGAGACTTCATGGGTTTTTTGTTTTTAATTTCTTATACTTTTAAATATAGCAGTATCAAATAAAAAGTGATAGCAGTATATTTATTTATGTAAAAAATCTAGCTTCAGTAGCTATTGGAATAGTCTGAGATCAATCAAGAGCGATTAACTTCATAATAATGAATTCTCAAGGAGCTATTTTAATCTGACTGTAACCACAATTTCTAAGAAGTAAAAAGTAATTATTTAATCTATATTTATTACTGAAACAGTATTGAAAATTATACTTATTTTTAATTTAATACTTTATAGCATTAATTAACACTAATGGTTTGGTTACAGCGGCTCTGCTTATTCATAGATACTCTAATAGCAAATCAGTGAAAAGGATTAAATTCTTTTAAGATTAAAATAATTTGTAAAAAATTATTATAAAAATATAAATAATATAAAATGAGTTTTTATAATAATATAATAATAATAATGTTATCACATTGAGGTCTCTGGGGACCCCCGATCTAAAATATATGATAATATATAAGGGACAAGCTTTTTTCAATTAATGGTGTTTTCAATTTTTAACACTCTGACCTACTGCCATGAATTCACTTTCTCTTCTTCTTGATGATTTTGTTTCTCTTTGCCAGCCTGTTCTTGATTGATTTCACTTTACTTAGCGACAAAGTATTGTGAAAGGAAGAAATCTCCTCAGAGAAAGACAGATTCTGCAATGAGAATTCGAGTGACTTAACCTATTTGATATGTTGCTCATGTCTATGTGAGGAGAAAACATTTCTAGTACTACAGATTTTCTTTTCTTAATTTTACAAGTTTCGAATTTTGAAAGCACCAGATTGGATATCAGTTCCTGTATAATGATTATATTTAATTTCAGGAGTAAACATTAATAAGATTTCTTCTTTTTTCTAATTCTCATTTTATGATGTAAATCTGATTAGGTTGTCGACATTTTTGCAATTTCTGTTGTCTATAGACTAGTCAGTGAGATCAGTATGCCAGATTTTTAAGTGTTCCTTTGTGTTGATGGATTCTTCTTTTTTGTCATTGATGAGTTAATTCTGTGACTGAAGAAATTTTTGATGAGTCTGAGAGACTGGGTCTTTTATCTACTTAGGTAGAGCTCTACTACCGAGTTATCTTTGATTTGGTCAAAATTTATTATTAAGTTGTGGTCTCTCTTTTTAATATTTTGTATAGGAAATACGTCATCCCTCATTTTGGAAAGTTTTTCCTATTTAGTAGTAATTTCAGGACAAAACAATTTTATGGGGTATTGTTGGTTGGGTCTCAGGGTTTTCTACTTAAAATAAATCTGTAATATTGAAACTGGAAAGATTTTAAAATCTAATTTGAACAGATCTTAAAAGAATAGAAGTTTGTTTGTAGGTTAAAGGAAACCATAGTGAATACGGAAATATAGGTTTCTAGGACTGTGTTTGGACCTAGGTTTGTTATGACTTCTCTATTAGTTACTAAATAGAAGGTTGGAGGCTAGATTATGAAAGACTGAATTTTTTATACATTCTTGGGAGTATATATTTTAGTCTTATTTTATTGGAAAAGTAAAGATTGTTAGCCTTAGTAGCAATGTGGAAGAGAAGTAGGTGTCTCCTGTAGCTATTATTGTTGTTGTTGGATAATTAGTTCTCTTTGTATTGTTTGTTCGAATTCTTAGAGAAATTTGTCATCCATCTAGGTTTCATCAAGTGACCTAGCTAATAGACTTCCTTAGTGCATTGTTAATTTTTGTTATAGGAGTCCTTTATTTGCACAATATTGGATCTTTTTCTTTTATAGAGGGTTAAGATCTTACAGTAGTGACTCTATTTGGTTATTTAAATAGTAATCTCCTTTAATAGCGGGTAGATGGAGCTCTTAATTAAGGTTGAGCGACTGGCAACTCGGAAAGTGTATCATTTTTGACTTATTGTCACAATTCCTAAACATTAACCTATTAACTTTTTAAGTTAATATAAGTTTTTATAATAAATTAGATACCTTAAAAATTCAAAAAATATCCGTGCTAAGAAAAAGTTTCAAAGCAAGCAGGCTTTATAGGTTTTTTCTCCATAATGATCCTAATTACTAATTCAAAATCACCACCAATTTCCTTTGATATAGTTCTTCCTCACCCCTACTTATCATAGACTCTAAGGAGAAAATGGTGACAATAACATTTTTTTGGTGAAAAGTACGATATTGATACGTTTATAAATCATAATTTGGAAAAAGGATTGGACTGAGCTGTAAATCTTCTATTAATGTTCTATTAAATATTTTGCAAATTAATTAATTTTAAATAATTATAAAACCAAAGGTGGATTTTTGTAAATGTGGAGTCTTTACTGACTTATAAATTAAGGGTTTAAATATGAGCCATGGCAAAAAAATCAATCTGATAATTACAGATTTTTTGAAAAAATATACAAAATATTTATATGGTGATTAAATTTAACCTTTACTGATTTAGAAATAGACAGTCTGTTTCAATACATTAGCCTTAACTATTTGAAATTTAAACTAATTTTATCTATCTATTTATTAAAAAATATAAATTATATTTTATTGAGCGAAAGACAGACACTACTATCTAGCAGCGGTGCTAGGTTAGAATTTTCTCCAGACTCCCATTTAATTGTTTACAGGAAGCAGATCTCTGCGAGCTCTGCGGGGGATATCCTAGTCTAGAGCTAGGCTCTTGTCTCGTATGCATCTCGGTATAGGGAGAAGTGAAATGGGGAGCGAGGTGGTTTTTTTGGATTTTTCTAGTTCACGACTTGCCTAGTCATTGATTGCCACGTCAACTCACTTCAGATAGTCTACGTCACGAATAAAATTGATAGTTTGATTTTAGTATTAAACAGTGAATTGATAAATATTTAATTTGAGTTTAACTTGTTAATCATCATCATATGTCATTGAATTTTATAATAAAGTAGCGTGTAAGTCATGAAGGGTAGATTATTAATCTTGATCCGTTTGGAATTAGTAAGTTTGTTTTGAATATTTTGGGAAATAATATTCTTGAATAAGTCAAATTTAAAAATTCATCTATTAGTAATTTTAAAAATAATATTTATAAATAATTAGGGGAGGATAGGATTCAGTGATACCTTCTCTAATGTTAAATAGATGAGAAAATCTAACAGTCATTTAATTTATCAATTTACTCTTTTAGTGAATAATAAGAATTAAAATAATTATATAAAACGCATAAAAATATAACTGATTAGTCAAAATAAACCAATAATTGATTGAGTAAATGAATATGGAAGCATTCCATAAGAATTCATCTAGAATTATTTATTTAAAGTTTAGGACTTTAATACCATGATAGATAATTGTTAAATAGAAAGGAAAATTTAACAATAATAAGCTATAAAATGATTGAATTTCAAAGTATTTAATATAATTTATTTTATTCATTTCCATTTATAATTAAAGATATTATAAAAAATTAAAACAATAAATAATTAAATTGTTGCATTCCAAAATTATATAAATTAAGCTATACATATCTAACTAGAGAAAAGAAAAAATACGGCAAATATATTATCAGATAATTTTTAGCCAAATCTTATCATATATCATATTAGGAAAATTAAAAAAAAGTATAGAAATATATTTATAAATCAAGAATTTTTATTAAAAATTAAACTTAAATAAAATCTTTCTAAGACCTTAAATTCATTCCTTTTATAAAATGTATTAATCTTATTGTAGGAATACATTTGAATTTGGAAAAATTAATTTGTATTTAAATTATTATAAATCAAATTTGTGGCTGTTAACTTTGTCCAAACCTAAACAATACAGTACTTATTCGATAGGGAAATAAAAATTAGATGGACTTTACATTTGGCGTCACCCCTCTATAGCATCTCTCAAGCGAGATAACGAGACTTTAATCTCGGCATTTAAATCAATTAAACAAATCACCCAAAATTAAAGTCTCGTTATCTCGCTTGAGAGATGCTATAGAGGGGTGACGCCAAATGTAAAGTCCATCTAATTTTTATTTCCCTATCGAATAAGTACTGTATTGTTTAGGTTTGGACAAAGTTAACAGCCACAAATTTGATTTATAATAATTTAAATACAAATTAATTTTTCCAAATTCAAATGTATTCCTACAATAATTATAGGACTTTAACAACTTCAATGCTTATTTTACAATCTCGTGAAAGCATTGAAGGACATGAGTTTTTTGTACAAGGTAAAATTTTTGAAGTATAGAACAATATTAAAATAGATAATAATATATTTTTATAACGTATAGATTGAGAATTAGATCATTCAGAATTATATAGTTTTTAATCTAGTAATTAACGAATCATTTTATGATGTATGATATAATAAACTCAAGTATAGTATTTACTTCTACTCTAATTCAGGGCCGCTTGTTATCAAGTTTAATATTTTAGATAATCATTTTAGTTTCATCTCATAATTGTTGAGCTAAGTCAATGAACCTGTGGAAACAAATCTACTAGCAGGCTGGCTGGTGTAATTATATTTACTTTCTTTTATTTCTTCAATTAAACCTCTGAAGCTATTTAACTAATCTACAGCCTCCTAAAATTCCTAAAGTCTTTAAAAGCTGGCGAAGCAGCTGTTACGATCTGCTTTCAATCTTAATTTATCTTATTATTCTTTATTAATTCTTAATTGTAATCTGAAAAAGAGTGCTTTTTTTAACACTTTAGCCCTCCAAAACATCAAACTTGAAGTAAGGTATAAATTTTATTTTTCAAATTATTTTTCAATGGCGCTATTGATAGGCACATACTTTTACGTTTAGGAATATCTCAGCGTCATATTTGGATTCTAAGGTACTCAAAAACAAAGAATACCCTTAAAAATTGAGATTTTAACAATTAAGACTGTGGGATTTGAATTAAGATTAAATTAAGAATTAATTAAGATAACTTTAAATTCTTAATAATTTAAATTAAGAAAGTTACAGCCAATCTTAATTAAAAGTGCAATAAAAAATGGAAAATGCACAAGAAGCCTAGGACTCAATCCAATCCATTAGCTAAAAAGGCCATGATTTAAAAAATTATTAACATGTTTTCAGCGAGGATATAAAACATTCTGTATATGCTGAAACTCCTGGATTCTAGAGTCTACTATACCATAAAGCAGATGTAGAATCCAGAGCAAGAAGATGGGGAAGATAAGCCATTTATAATAGTATCCCTTACTAATGATAGGGCAGAGTTAATACTCCCAATTAAGAATTATAATATAGAGAATCCACTCCAGGTTGAGGAGTTTAAACCTCTAAGAGATTCAAAGGATCTCCCCAGATTTATAAGCAAATACATCCTTAACAAGACGTCCAAGTCTTTTTCAAAGTCTATTAAAGCCTAATTCGTCGTTGGCCTTGATATTCAGCAAAAAGTAAAAGTAGATTTTAGTTAAATACAGCAATTATACGTGCCTTTCTATGCCCTAAAGAAAACATTTTCAATTTTTAATATACACTAACACCACAAGCCAAATACGTCGTTAAGATCCAATCAAAGCTCACATCCAATTACTTGAGGAAATATTTGCTTTCAAAGCCCCAAATGAGGTATTAGTTTATTGAGTAGATCTGCTAGACGAATAGCTAGAGCTTGCACGAGTTATTAATTAATATTAAAACAACCTGCTCTTCAAATTTCTGTGATGGAATGTTTGGGCTTATTCACGAGTTAAACTTAAGCTCTAAAATGGATTTACAGATAAGAACCAGACTGTTTGATTAGTCCTTTCTATATTACAGAAAGGAGCATATTGAAATAGAAAAAGACCCTCTAAAAAATTCTATGACT
This sequence comes from Oxytricha trifallax, assembly GCA_000711775.1. NCBI lineage: Eukaryota > Ciliophora > Spirotrichea > Sporadotrichida > Oxytrichidae > Oxytricha > Oxytricha trifallax. The sequence goes on along the minus strand of ARYC01001383.1, from coordinate 13,143 downwards.
CTACTTGCGCAAAGCTCTAATTCGGAGTAACCCTTGGGACTCTCTAACTACATTTTTATCATGAAGTTTTGTAATTCTCAAAAATGCAAGAAGATCTTGTTCTCCTTGACAGCAAAAATATTGGGATTATTCCCCTTATAGTGGGGACTTTTGCATAATTTAAAGTTTACCTTTAAGTGGGAAGGTTGCTGCCAAATATTTTTAAGTGTCTTAGCAAACCCTTCATAAAAGTATTGAAATAAAACAAAGGGTTTAGATTTATTGGGGAAATTCCAATAAAACTATTCGGGAACTTTGTTTAAATATGTGCGCTTTTTCAATTAAGAAACTGCAGTAAGCTTGACTAATTAATTAAAAACATTAAAGAAACATTCATTAAAAAATGATACTATCTTGATCAAGCGGACCTTTCAATTTTGATAGCTTAAATATCAGTTGAATTGAAGGAAAGAAACCAAAGTTTGATTGAAAAAGTTGCTGAGATAGCTGAAGTCATAGAGTAAATTACTTTTACCTAAATTGAAAAGGGAATTAAAAGCAGGCCTGGCTAGATCGCTGGCCTAATTAATGGCAATCTTCAGTCCATTAAGTAAATAATTAAGAACCCCAAACATGAAGAAGACTTAAAAAAGCGGATAGAAATTTTACAAAATGGTTGGTAGATTAAAAAAATTCAATATGGCGAATGACCAAGTTTAAAAATTTTGTTTTGACCTTTAAGAAAATTTAACAAAGCAATCTTAATAAATAAAATCCTTAGAAGAAATGTTAGGATTCAATTTCTTGGCACTGTTGAAACTTTGCTTATCCAATTCTATGTGGACAAGTGAGATATTTCAATTAATCACTTTGGCATCAGCAATGGTAAAACTCTGGTTTGTGCTGTCATTGCAGTAATGATGACAAAAGAATTACTAGTAAGCACTAAAATTTTGGGCAATAATGATTATCTTATACTCTTAAGCAATTTGAATATCAATTACAATCAGAATGAGAATAAGCTTGAGGTTTACTACATGATTTAAAATTATTTAGAAAGTCAGATATTGGATAAACCGTTCTAAGAGTTCTTGAAGAACTCTATCTTAATTGTCGACGAGTGTGACTGACTCATTTTATAAGGCTCCCCTGCTGCAATCCCTCCTTCAAAAATCAAATAAAATTCATATTGTATTATATTCAGTAATACAAGAGATTGTATAAAATGCACTATATATTTAAATTTTAAGCTTAAATAATATTAAATAAATTAAGAAATTATTTGCTAAATAATTATATATCAAAAATGATAAGTTCAACATAGTAAAATAATATATATGTAAAATTTTATTGTATATTAGGTTAATAATTAAATAAATTTTTAATAATCTCTTGTCATTGATAGAAAATAATTTTATAATATAGTATTGATTTATATTCGAATTAATTAAGGATTCATAAAATTTCATATGAAATTATAATAACTCTATATAGAATTATAAATGTATATTTAGAAATAACTTACTTCATAATTAATGACTAAAGATAATTTATTATTCACAAATTATATAAATTCAAGATTTAATAGAACTTCGCTCTATACTATTTTTATCTTTGTTAATTCTAAATAGATTTAAAGATAATTTTAAATAGAAAATAATTATATAAACTTATTTTGAAATAAGAAGCTTGTTCTTAAATTTAGAATAAATTTCTTTAATAGCAAATGAAATTTTTTCCTTAAATAAGAATTTAGAAATTAATTGAATATATTTATATATTTTAACTACATTTACAATAAACTTAATTATATATTTATTTTTTCATCGCCAACATTTTTAACTTTGGCGATGAAGCCAAAATATTATTATAATTCTCTAAATAGCATAAAAATATATTTCAACTACAATCAGAAACAATGAATGTCAAACTGGATTCGCTTCTTTCAGATTCCTCATAACCTAATATGCTTAGCAGGCTAGACTATCACTTACAAAGAGGAGGCCCACTTGGATGTAGTATAAGGAGCAAAAGAGATAAAATTCTCCACGTTATCATCCTTAAAATTGGATAAAACGGTTCATACCTCTATTATTCTAATTAATTTCGGATAGTTAGTCAAATGTAAACACCTATATAAATTCTGCATGAAGCAAAATATTTAACCCCTGTTACTTCTGGGGCTTATTAGATAATCAACTCATGCTTCAAAAGATAACAGGAGCTTCAATTCTATAGCATGAAAGGAGTTATGGGATCTAAAGCGGATGCATACTTGGAAGGCAAATTTTATGTAAGAAAAAGCAACAAAAGATTTGGGGTCCTACTTTTCACTTAAATGCAAGGCAGTGGAACATATCTTTAAACGATAAAAGAGACTGAGGATAATGGTGGTTTTTAACTTATCTAATGCAATACATTCTCGAGGAGATTAATTTTGTAAATAATAGGAAGAGTTGCATGGCTAGAGAATAAAATTTAATGGAGGCATGCTTTGCTAATATCAGGCTCGAAGGACACAGTTGAGCAAGCTATACAATACAGACAAGAGTTTCTAGAAAATGAGAATCAAATAAAATTCTCAAAACTCCAGACAATCCTGGCCTATCCTACTAGAAATAATAAATAAGCAGACTTTTGAATAAAATTAAATTGATGACTCGACTCATGAAGAATAAAAAGAGAAATTTTAGAGGGAGATTAGCTTATTTGAAGATGTAAAGGAGTATAATTTTGAAAGCTAAATACATCAGCCTAAAAATAAAATGCATATTTCAAATAAGTCACAACTTGATGGAGCTGATTCTTAAGATGTATCGAAGTAGAACTCTATCACATCCTCGAGTAATTAAAAATGTTGTTAATACCAAAGATGAAATCCCTTTAGAAAAACTCCATAATCAGAAATAAAATAACTTTTAATCCAAATTGATTAGGATTCTAACATAAGCTTGGTGAATGAAACCAAAGAGAAAGGCTTCGAAAAACGAGATATTAAAATTAAACAAAAGACAGATAAGCAAGCTAAGATTGAAGTCTAGAAACTGAAAACTTCTTAATCTAACTCAGGTGAAAGAAGCCGCTATCAAAAGTGAGATAGATAACTTAGTTAAGAGCAAAAGCCAATTTAATACAGAGATGACCTCTAATATTTTATAAAAGAGAGTTACAAGATCCAAGATCAAAGAATGAGAGAATTGAAAGTGGACAGTGGGATATTTAAACTTATGCATGTTTCATGTAAAGTTTGTGTGATTATTTGTATTTGATTTTTGTTAATAAAATTAAAAGATTTAATATTTTTTCAATTCAAAGACATTGTATAGGTTCATTGTTGTAACTTAAATTGGGGTTTGGAAGAAGGGAGTTTCAATCTTCTTTGATAATTCCTGATTGATGCAAGTGCATTACCAACGATTTAAATTCATTGAGCTCATCCTATTACTCTTAAAGGCTACTCATCTCTTGCCGAACAAGCTTATTTTGCTTAAGATATTTATATTTGCTCTAATTTAATTATTGCTCTTCTTATTTGGCCTCATCAATTACTTGGTCTCTTAGTTTTCTTTAAGAGCCTGGCTTTAAAAGGAAAACTAACCGTCTTTTTTGCCTTAAATTTAAAGTAAAAAAAAATTCATATTACTGCTAAAGTTCAATTAGTTGTTGAGGGCCTGTACAAATTCAAGTCGTATCCCTACTATCATGTTTTAGGATTTATTTAAACTATCTCTTCGGTCTTCTTTAACTTTATAAACTCTTTGCTGTGTGCCTTGTGGGGTGGATAGTCATTATCATATCTCAAATCCTCTGCTTTTCAAAGTAGATCCAGTAACACTGGTCTGAGAGGAAAGAAATTGCTTAATTCCTTTAAGCAAAATCAATAAACTCATCCTCCGTGAGCCCCTCTATTTGAGGAATGCTGGTAACTATTACTTCATTACTCTTCAGATACTAACAAATTTTAGAAAAAAATGGCATATATTATTCTATCCATTAATTATACTCTTCTGAAAATATACTTTGGTACAAGTCAATTTTGGCTAGTTAGCGTTTCACTCTTGAGCAAGAAACTCGTAGAGCTCTTTCTTAACTTCAATCTTTTAACGTATTTAATTTACGTTGACTTCAGTAAGGCCTGCTCCCCCGTCCATGTTTTAATGTCAATAGCTAAGGTTTAAGTTTAAAGTTTAAATTATAATAAATTTAGTAGTAATTATTAAATAAGGAAATTAAATAGGGACTATTTGGTATCAAGAAAATTCTTTGCATAAACAAAATTCCCTTTAAAGTATTCCTTAATCACAAAAATTAAATAAGAAAAACTGTATATGAAACATTTAAGAACTTTTAAATCAAAGATCAAACATTTTTTCTATAAAAATAATGGTGACAACTAGAGTTAATCTGGGGATGAAGGCTAGTCGTTCAGATGAGCTTGAAAATTCATATATCTCAAAAGATCAGAACTCTTAATACTATATCTCAAATTTTTTATTGTGCAAACTTCAGCATATTCAGCCTACCTAAATTAAGTTGCTTAGGAATTAGAATGTTAGTTAGCTAGAGAAGCAAGTATTGCTAAAAGTCAAAGTGGGAATTCTATAATACATATCTAAGATCCCAGAAAGTTGCCTTGAATATCCAGCTATCTTAGACATGGAGTATGTTAAGCCATATAGATGTTGTGAGATCTATTCTAAAAGCAATTATCATCATAAAACTTTAAAGCAGTTGGACACAAGTGCAGAGATGGAGATTCTTAAAAAAACTTGAATATGAGAACGCGCTGAATAAGTATTAACTAAAAATCATAAATAGGCAAATCTAGCAAAGCGTTGATAGCTCAAAAGGGTACGATACAAGAAGCTTAAGCAGCTTCAATGAAACCAATGCTAAAAACAAGGCGCATTATAGGGAGATGAAGAAACTTCCCAGGTAATTAAAATTAAAATAGTTAATTGAGGAGCATAATGTGCCAATAAATAATCTGTAACGACACTATAAAATGTCCAATGTAGAAATTTAAAACTAAGCCCGACTTAGTTAATCAAGCACGGTTGCGATAAAAAAAATAGTACTCCCTTTAAGCAAAGATAGCTATAGTCTTTCATGAAATGCAACATAAAATAATACATATATGTTCACCCCGAGCCCCCCACCCACCTTCATAAAAATAATTTTTTTCAATATAATTATTTATTATTTATTTTTATAAGTTTCCTTGCGTCAATCAACCTTTTTGTGTATATGCTCCCATAGGAAAATATTTAAAAATCTTTACAATCAAAATTTTATTAATAATAAATAATTTTTTTATAAGAAAATTCTATGTATCACTCATATTAATGTACTTCTAATAAGTTAACCATATTACTTATTTTACTAATAGATCTATTTAGTTAGATTATTATGGTTATCTTATTAGAAGTACATTAATATGAGTGTTACATAGAATTTTCTTATTAAAAAAAGTATTTTTATTATTAATAAATTTCTTGATTGTTTTGATTTTTAAATATTTTCCTATGGGAGCATGTACACAAAAAGGTTGATTGACGCAAGTAAACTTATAAAAATAAATCATTATCTATATTACCTGCGCAGGAAAAAAAATCATATTAAAAAAAATTATTTTTATGGAGGTGGGGGGGACTCTTGATGAACACATATAGATAAACAGAAGTTCAAACAGCTAAGGGGGAAGTGCAGCGGCATGTGCAGAATCAAACTAGACTGGTTCCAGGGTGTCTATTTCACGGATAAGAATATTCTTGAAAGGAGAAAGTGAACTTAATTTGAGAAAGCAATATTACTTAAGTCCAAGAGTGAACATCTAAAAATTCAAAATTTAAAGGTATAGCAGCGCTCTATTCTACCAAAAACATTTTTGACGGGAAAACTATATTAAATATAGATATAAGCCAGATTAGGTACAGCCATAATAGATAAAAGTCCTGGAAGTCACAAGGTTTACTAAACCACACCATTTAATCTTAAAATAGACTAAATTGGAATCGTAGCAGGTCTTTCCAGTCAAGACAAGGCATACTTTGTTGTAAGCAAAGTGATGACCTGTAATCAAACTGTTTATTATTTCCTATTTCAGCAAGTGAACCATTTAAACACCAATAATGAAAATAGGAGAAAAAATATGATTTTAATGCTTGAAGATGCATCCTATAATAGGAGCGAATTTTTGATAAGAAAGCTCAGACTTCTAAACATACCAGCATTGTAAACTCCATAATGGGAAAGTTTGTTAGAGTTTTTAATTTCTAATATAAAATAGCAAATTTATCAAGACCAATCGATCATGCTAATTTAGAGTTGTTTTATTCATCATATAGATTATCATTATGTATTAATATTTACTCATGAAATCCATCATATATATCTTATTGTTGCCTTTGGCAATTGATTTAAATTAAAAAATTCGATCTTATAAGTTAAGTTTTAGTTTTGTTAATAAATATTCTCTATATTATCTTTTAATTGTTATAAGGTTTAGTTTAAACTCACTATTATTTAAAAATGGAATTTTTAATATATTTTATTAAAATTATAAATTAAGATTAAACTCTAAAAAATCCTAACAAAATGTTAAAAATTAATTTACTAAACTAATATTTTAAACTTTCAAAAATAAAGACTATTTTTGTAAGATATCATTAAACTCTAACAAAGTCTAACAAGCATTATAATTTTATTTAATAAATCATTTTTATATAAACTTCCTACTAAAAAATAAATAAATATAATGAAGAAACGTTAAAGAGCTATTTTAAAATTTAAGATGCATTTCTGCTGCAAGTTCACCAATCTTACATTCTAGTTCACAATTTATGTAAAATCTTTAATTTAGTTGTATTAAATATTTCAGGGGGAATATCTGAACCAAAGAGAGAATATCTGAACCAGTGATCCTTTTTAATAGTTTTAATTAGTTTGCATACCTGCTCCGGTCAAAACAGGGTCGGAAAACACGAAGAAATTATTTTTAAGTATGATAGATTTCTCCATATTTTTAAAACATATAAACTGAGTATCAGTTTTATCATAAAATTAGATATATTTTTTTTCTTCTTCTTCTTCTTCTTCATAATTTTATACAATTTTTAATTATATAACTTCTCAAATTCTTGTTATTAAGTTATTTTACACAATATTATATGATTAAAAATTTATTTTAAATTATTAATGTAATATTCAAGTAATTTATTTATTTAAAATAACTTAATAACAAGAATTTGAGAAGTTATATAATTAAAAATTGTATAAAATTATGAAGAAGAAGAAAAAAAAATATATCTAATTTTATGATAAAACTGATACTCAGTTTATGTGTTTTTAAAAATATGGAGAAATCTATCATACTTAAAAATAATCGTGTTCTCCGACCCTGTTTTGACCGGAGCAGGTACGCAAACTAATTAAAACTATTAAAAAGGATCATTCGTTTAGAAATGCCTCTCCCTATTTTCTGATTTATTTATGGTTATTATAAAAGGTGATTTTATAACCAGTAGATAGTTATATTTTCACAATAGTTAAAAGTACAAATTTTTCCCAAAAAATATTATAAATGCCAGTAATGACAAGTTAAATGATAAAGTTTACCTTTCTTAACTTTTGGAATTAATTTTCAAAAGATGCTTACACGATAGTTTGATTTCTAAATTTATCAAGAAAAAATGATTAAAATAATAAAATGAAATGATGATAATATTTGAGAATAAAGTAATAAATTCAACAAAATTAATTTAGATTTTCTCTTATTTATACATAAGAGATAAAATTTCTACCTAAAATTAATCTTTCTTATAGTATAACAATTTGGATAAATATATTTTGTTTTATGTTTAAATGATTTCATTTTATTTATGATAATAAATTAAATTATATTTGTTAATATTGATAATTTCTTTATTTGTAATTAATTAGAAAAGTAAGGCTTTTAAATTAAAACAATTAATTAATGAAATTACTGACTTTTATGAAATACAATTTTAACGTTTTTTAATTTCAAAGAACAACTATCATATAGATCAAAACTATAATTTTCTAAGAAATTTAAGAACAAAAATGCTCTAAAATACTGATCGAGCATATTTAAGAAGTTTATAAAAATGCATATAAACTAAGAAAAATATTTTTTACTTATAGAGCATAATATTTTTGGGATTTTAGAATCCTTACATTAATTTCGTTTGTGGGATGTTAAAATTACATTTAATAAAATTAGTAGTTAAATGAACATTTACTTAATAATATTTAAAGTTTCGCTATCTTAAATGGAAAGATATTGAAAAAGTCTTTACTTGTATAGTTAATTTAATATCAAACAATAAAGTATATACGAAAAATTGAACATTTTATTAGTAAGAAATCAAATTTTGTTAGAGTTTTGTAAAAAAGAATAAATCTTTTCTCATATAGGATATTATTGTCGCTATCATCATTTGGACAAACCTACCCATAATTTGTAAATGATAATCATCAAAGTATAGTCGATGGAGCTATTTTAATCTGTAGGATTATCAGCAAAATTATTTAATTATTTTTTTAATTTTTCATTATACATATTAAGTCTAATATTTTAGAATAGTTTAAGGATAATCACAGTACTATACTTATTAAAAATTCTTAATGTTAACTATAACATGAATCTAAAGTATGTAGAATCTCATTAATTTTTAAATGTAATATAGTTGTAAATTTGAATCAATTCTTCAAATTCTCTAATTTAGACATATTAAAACTCTGTCGGGTTTTGGGGTCTATCTTGGTCCTTACTATTTCATGCTTGCCTCTGTGGAAAGATTATTTGCCTAAATTAAAGGAGGGATAATCTTCATATTAATGAACAGATAATCCTAATAACTTGCTCAAATTAAAACTAACAAAAAGGATTTAAAGAAAGTAAGTTATGCTTAGATCTATTTTATTGCTGAGCAAATCTAATGCATTGATTGTTAGTGGGCTTAAAAATGGTTCATAGAGTCTTTAACTAGTGCCCTAATGACTTTGCATTAAAAATATCTGAGACTAGCCCTGATTACATCCTAGAAATATTATAGTAGGCAAGTGTAATCATTGGTAAGATTAACACTTTAAACTTTAAATTAATAAATTTATTTAAAGATTTTAAAATGTAAAATATTTAAAAAAGAATAGCCTATATATCATAAAATACACCTTAAAACACTTATAATAATATGTACTTTACATTGAACTTAAAAGTCAAAACTTAAGTTTTATATATAAGTTACAAAGAAACTAATTATTTTCTATAGTTTAGTTTAATGAAATTACAAATTAAAACTATATATAGTTTCAAAATTATATTAAAGTCATAAGTTAAAGATAGACTCATAAAATAAATTATTTTTAAATAATATAAAATAGTTTATTTCTAATTTTTATAAGATTTTATTGACGACTTATAACTTAAATATAAAAGAATTCACAGTTTTACAATGATAAAACTTAGAGCGGATATCAGCGCAGTTTAAATTAAATAAATAAAAAATCAATTTATAAGTTTATCTTTAAATTTGATTTATTTATAAATTTAATTTTCTATATATTCAAAACCCCAAAACCCTTTCAGTAGTTTGATTGAGTTTTTGATTGATAAAAGTAGACTATTAGTGCATACTTTATTAGGGTTTTAATAGGGTTTATGTAGGGGTTTAATGTTTAAATGTTAGTAATTTAAGTGAGTATATGCGAGGTTTGGGGTCAGTTTATGACATTGAGTATATAGATTTATTGTTTAAGTTGCGTTATGGGTGCGATGATTATAGTGATCAACTCAAACCTATCCTTAATTACACATCTATAGCAAGACTGCTCCATAAATCTCCTGCAACTGTGAGGTCTCACTGTCTATTAGCATTGAATTTAAAGAAATAGCAACTTAATTCTAAGCCTAAAAGACCTCTTAAATTTTAGCAGCATCATATCGATTATCTTATTAATGATAAGACTCTTTAATACTGGGCTCACTTCTCTCTGGCCTAGAGAGCTGTGATGTTTCATCGCCAATTTCCTGAGCTTCATATCTCTGCTTAATCGATAGCTAACATATATAAAAAGAACGGAATATCTTACAAGACAGTCAATCGCATTAAGAGAGTGATTGATTTTAATGTTCCATTTTATAAGGATAATTTAAAATATATATTCGATTAAATGCAGAGGGCTATTACTAATATCATTAAGTTCATACACGCTGATGAGGCAGTATTCACGTTTAATACCTTCATATCAAGGTCTTGGTATAAAAGATATAGCAATATTGAATTATATGACTAAAAGGTCAAGGTGTAAACTCATGCTATTCTCGGTGGAATAAGTGAAGATAGTGGCCTCGAGACTTATGTTATCCACCCTCGCTCAATAAAGACCGAATAATCATAAATTTCTTGCAATAACTCAGAGATAAGTACGCCGACTAAGAGATTATTCTGTTTGTAGATAACTTATCTGTCCATAAAACTAAAGACACAAGGAAGGAATATGAACGGCTACATATAACACCTTTATTTAATGTTCCCTACAGTCCTTAGTTCAATGGAATTGAATTATATTGGGGGTTATTGAAAGTCTACTACAAGAAACTCCTACTCTATCACTTGATGCATGACTTGAAGATAGATACAGTCGATTTTATTAAGAGTGCTGCTAAGAGAGTCAGCGTGAGAAAGCTAAAGTATTCGCAAGAGATGGGAGATTTTGTGTATATAAATAAGTTTTAGATTTAAACGAATGCATAAGTTCACATATTAAATTTGCCTGTAAAAGGATTTGGCTTCTCTTTCTTTTCTTCCTCTTAAGGCTTGCTTGGGCCTTTGTTTCTTCTCTTAGTGCCACTCCCGCATCTATGTTCATCTCTTCTGGCTTTTATTAATCTTTGAAGAGTCTCTTACTCAATTCATGTTTTACTTGAGGCTTTCTCTCTGTTTAATTTGCTGCGCTCTTTCATCAAGTATATAGCAGTACCAGGTTTTCTATAAAGTTAGAAGGCTAAGCTTACTTGAGATGGAAGGATGCTTTTGAAGTTCCTAGAGCCAGGTCTCGCTTATTTTAATACCTTGCTTCTCTTTTTCTTCAGGAGAGATGCTGTAGTGTTTCTTATGAGCTTCTTAAATTACTTCATTAAGTACTCAGGTTTCAGAGTTCCAAGGACACCAAAGAAGAAGTTTCTCTCTGGCAACTTATTAGAGTGTTGCAATTTTGATGGAAGGTAGAGAGCAACATCTGGATCACTCATAGCATCCTCATAGAGGTTTGTTACTGAAATTTCAGGGTAGTTATATCTCTATCATCCTAATTTCATTAGACTTAAAAGCTTTTTTTTCTTCATTCAGTAAGGCTTTTAAGAATGAGATTTTAGTTCCCTCCTAAGTGGCAAGAATAATCCAACTATAATGGATTTATTAATCTTACTTAAGAACTTACCTTGCTATACCAAATATCTATAAAGGTCCTCTTTACTTCTGAATTAACCTATTAAATCTTGAGATTAAATTCTCTTCATTGCATCATTCATAGACTCCATCTTGATTCCTCTTTCTAGAATCGTTAATGAAATTTAAAATTATGGATATCCATTCTAAGTTTATTAAAATCTTACTACCTTATTGGGAGGACCGACTGGAGGTCAACCTTGAAAAGATATGAGGAGAAGCATTGAAAAAATTGCTACAAGTTTCAAAGATTGGTTTCCATTTTTATTAAATTGCTCCTAATAATGTTTAATTATTTTAGGAGTTAATTTTAAGGTTAAAACTTAATTAGGAGCATATTAAATAAAAAAATGCTTAATAACTTTACCTCCAAATTAAGTTCAAACTTGATTTGGAGGACATCCTAGAGAAACAAAACTTGATTAGGAGTATATTAGTTTACTAAAACGAATAAAATTCTCATAAAATATGTCAACTTACAGACTTTTATGGTTAGTTAATTTTCTTGCCTCTCAACAAAGAATCTACCAGAGTGTCTTATACTCGACTATTAAAGTTTATCAAGGTATATTTTAACATTATTATAATAAAATATATCAGCAAACTAAAATGAGCGCTAACCTTCTGAGAAGAGCGGCATTACTTGGGTAAAGTCAATAAAAATTATCATTCCAGCAACCAAAAAAAGTAGAGACCAGAGACGCCTGCACTCAGTGGGAGCCTACTTATGACAACTTTGACCAGTCTAGCTTTGAGATTTAAATATAAATTAAGCAAGATGTTAACAAAGAAGCTGTGCAAATTGAGGAGGAGGTTAAACAACCCGCCATAGAGCATTAATAAATTCCAGCTAAAGTTGACTATTAATGCAAAGAATGCAATAAAGTTTTCCCTTACTAGTCGACTTATAAAAGACACTTGAGAGATATACACAACGATATGCCAAGGTTATATCTCCAGCATTAAAAGAAAGATGGGAAGTATGTCTGTGAGTTCTGTGAGAAGCCATATTCTCATACTAGAGACCTCAAAGTGCACTTAAAGAAAAAGCACAATTAAAGCTTTGTCTTTATTCATGAACCTACTGGTAATAAATTCCTTTAAAAGAGAAGATCAAGAAACCCAGTGGAGTCTCTTAAAGTTGAAGCCTAGAAGTAAGTAAAAATGAAGAAAGCAGTCAAGAACTTTCCAGTCTCTGAGATCAATAAAATAATGGTTAAAATTGAGGCAATGAAGATTCCTATATTAAAAATTATTGACTTAGATTCTTGCCTAGAAAGCTACCTTACTCTTGAAGATAAAGTTGAGAAGAGAGTAATTACTGATGACTAATATGCTTACAAGATATATCCTTTCAATTACTTCCTTGCTGATGACAAGTTCCAAATGGAATTTGCTAATGAGTATTATGCTCTTTAAAAGGCAAAGTTAAATGAGTGCAGGCATATCTTCTAGCTTGATGCTATTTTACTTTAAAGATCATGTAGCCTTCAGGCTTCCTTTACTTGAAATGACTTACAGAGAATTCTTATCTGACAATAGATGTCAGAGATAAATTGGCTAGATAGTATAGCAGATAGAAGAGGGGATTTAAGAGCTTCACAAGGTTGGTTAAGTTCATAGAGACTTAAAGCCAGAGAACATCATGATAAACTTTCAGCCTCTTAGAGTTTATATTATTGACTTCAACAGA